>JAPDOI010001134.1:182500-220578 GCA_029168955.1 Aplectana chamaeleonis
TACGTGTTCGCCTCAAAAAGCGGAGAAGAAGATATGGCAAATCAGAAGAATAGTGTGTTATTTTTTTCCTGAAATTCGACAAAACATGCACTTCGTTCTTTTTTTTGGCGTTCGGTTTAGGCACCCCCTCTGCCCTCTCTGCAACGTCCAATATGCACCCCCTAAGGTTAGCCGGAACGCGTGCCCAGCCCTGATCCAGACTTCTGAGCTATTTCCATGCACCGTTTGCAGCTTTGCAGGAAACTCGTCTCAAGAATAGACCCATCATCAACGTCGGAGACTACGCCATCTACGGCGGTAACGCTGATGATAGGAGAGTGGGAGGCTGTGCAATAGCTGCAAGGAAGGATTTCAATGGTATGGTCAAGGAGTTCGGCTCAACGTCGTGTCGGAATGCATTCGTACGGCTGCGGGATCACAGAGGATTTAATTTGTGGATAGTGAGTGCTCATGCGCCCACTGAATCCGCCGAGGACAATTCGAAGCATGCGTATTATGAGGAACTCAATACGTTGCTGGCCAGGATACCTTGCCAGCATGCTGCTGTCGTGGGGTTGACGCAAATGCGAATATGGGACTTGATCGGGAATCCGATGTACTCGGTAAATGGTTCTACCCAGTGGAGCGAATATCGGACAATGGCTACCGCCTTGTCGACTTGTGTGAACGCAGTGGTCTGATTATTGCATCGCCATTCTAGAGGAGTCATCGCCGCCATCAGCTTACGTGGCAGGGACCAACCCAGCTATCTCCAGAAGAGCAGCGGAAGCGGAAGATGGCAACTTTGAAACAACAGCTCGACTATGTTCTGACGAGGAATATTCCACTATCGGACATTCGAAGATCTAGAGCTGTGTGGGATGTCGCATTCGATTCGGATCACCGTCCTGTTCTGTTGAACTTCGCTGCGAGGAGACATAAGAGAGAGCGGGGGGCTCAGCGCAGAGGATTGACAAGACAAGTCTCAGAGATGAAGAGTGCAGAAGGAATTTTCGACAACGCGTTTCTATTCACATCGGAGTACGGACAAAGAATAAACTTTGTGACGCGGATTCTTTCGTTAAGTGCATCCAGGACGATTCGAAGGAGGCACTCCCCCGGTTGTGCAGCCTGAGAAGAAGTTCGCCTACATCTCAGAGGAAACGACGTCTACTTACAACAAGGTATGTGCTCTTCGAACTGCAGGAAACTTCGCAGAGGAGAAGCGTCTGAGAAGGAAGTTGCGTCGGCAGCTTCAGAGTGACCGCGAACGAGAGCGGACGTGTAGAGCTAAGGAGTTTGAGAAGGCTTGGGAGGAGAAGAACCCGAGGAAAGCCTACACGTTGCTGCGACAGTATAGCGGGAAGATGAAGAGATGTTCTCCTGTCTTGAACACTACGAATGGAGTGGCAGTTGGTGATGCGACGCTGCCTATATGGAAGGATCACCAGTTCACTACTGAATCGTCCAGCGCCATCAGTACCTGAGCTCCCGCATGTTCAGAGAGCACATTACGATGTCAGTGAGGAACCGCCGACTGAGTCTGAAGTTTTGGATTCTGTCCGGAAAATGAAGAATGGAAAGGCAGGTAGACATGATAACATCACAGCTGAAATGCTGAAAGCTCTTCCTCCGTCTGGGATTCGTGAAATGACCAACACCATCCGTGCCATATGGATGAGCGAAAGGATACCCGATTCGTGGAGACATGCGATAATCGTACCTCTTCACAAGAAGCTATCCTTCACGGATCCTAAGAACTACAGAGGAATCTCTCTACTTCGTGTCATGTACAAGGTTTTAGAACGTACCATTCTCGAGCGACCTATCAAACATCGTGAAGGAACGACCAGAGATGAGCAAGCCGGTTTTCGACCTGGAAGAACGACCATCGGCCGGGTGTTCGTCGTGAGAAGAGTAATTGAATCGTGGCAGGGGTATTCGAAGTCATTACAGCTTGCTTTTTTGGACTTTGAAGCCGCGTTGGACTCTCCTCATCGTGATCGATTGCTCAGTCCCGGAAAAGTATGTTCGGTTAATCGAGGACATGAACAGATGAACAATAGCAGCAGTTCGTGCACCTGTCGGACTTACGTCAGCTTTCGAGGTGAAAACAGGAGTAAGGCAAAGAGCTGTAGCAGAACCTTTTCTTTTCAACTTCGCCATTGATGACATCATGCGTAGTTGCTGAATAGTTTCCTGCGGACATGATCCTAACACCATCAGGACGCTCCCTTGTCGACCTGGAGTACGCCGACGACATCGTGTTATTCGCTGAAAACAACACAAAACTGCAAAGGATTGTGGACCTCGTTTCGAAGTATGCCGCAGCCTAGAGGCTTCGTCTTCGTCCCGACAAATGCAAGCTTGTTTTATGCCAGGTGACATCATTGCTGCAGGTGGCACATAGATACTTCTGCGCTGGACCTGGATTCCTCTCGACGCCGGCCCTTTGTAGTAAACTCCTCAAGAGAGCTGCGGCCGACCAGCACCTCTCCCATGACAAAACCCTCTTCTCGGAGGTTGACGTCGGCTCTGCACAGAGGCGATCTTCTTTCCTCCACACTGCCACGGCACGAACGTACGACATCTCGGCGTACGACATCTCCCCAGCCATCCTGAAGAAGCTTCCCACGGAACTTCTACTGATGCTTGCAGATACCATTAATACTTCTTTCCGGACCTGCATTCTACCCCAAGCTTGGAAGACAGTCAATGTGATACCGTTGCCAAATCCAGGCACGTCCCAAAGTACGGCAAAAGGCTTTCAGCCAATTAGCCTATCTCCCGTCGCCAAATTAGCTGAAAAGTTGATGGTGAGCGACCTGGCCGATCAAAATGAGCGACAGCAGCATCAGCATGAGTTCAGGAAACTTCACACTACTACTACTGCTCTATTGGAGATCGTGGGCTTCTGCAGTCGATGGGATGGATTCAACATGAAAAAGCCCCTAAGAACGGTGGCCGTTGCCCTCGACCTGACCAAAGCGTTTGACTCTGTTAACTTGGGACTGCTGTCCGACAAACTGAAGTCCTCGCTGCCACCCTGGCAGAAGCGATGGACTGCAGCGTTTACTAAAGGGCGCCGGGCTAAGGTTCAGTTCCAGAATCACGTATCCGATAGCATTCCAATGGCAGCCGGTGATCTGCAAGGCGGAGCGTTGTCCCCTGCCCTTCAGCCTGTATCTTGAGGACATTCCCGAGCCTCCCAATGACGTAAAGATTGTTATGTATGCCGACGATATCATCATGTGCCAGGACCGTGACCTGAAGGTAGCCGCTAACAAGATCAGCACCTATCTCGTCGAGTTGAAGCTTTTCCTCGATAATATGATGCTTACAGTCTCGCTGCAAAGTTCTCTGTATCAGTGTTCACAATAAGCACCAAGGAACACAATGCCCACCCAGATGTCAGATGGGATGGTAACCGTTTGTCAGCAGGAGGATTCCCCAAGCTGCTTGGGCTTATTCTCGATCCGTCACTGAAGTTCCACAAAAAACGCGGAACAAAAACAAACAGTCGTCAGGGCAAAGCTTAATATTCTGAGAGCTCTCGGAGGAACATCATAGGGAAGCAGCCGAGAGACTATACTGAGAACCTACAGAGCAATTAGCTGGCTCTGGAATATGCGGCACCAGTGTGGCAGCACCTGGTGTCCGACAGCTCCTGGAATGAGCTGCAGCGTGTACAGAATGCTGCGCTTACAATTGCTACCGGTTGTGCAAGGAGCTTCCTAATAGAACATCTTCACGCGGAGGCCTGCATATTGCCAGTCAAGGAGCATTTTGAACTCCAGGCACAGCAGATGCATATCAATGTTCTGAGACAGCCGAATCATCCGACAAAGAGAATTATGAAGCCCATTAGATAGAGGTCGATTAGGATGCCGTTCGCAGATGCTCCTCGTAAAGTTGATGTACAGAGATAGGCGGACTCCAACATGGAAAGGCTTCTGTCTTCTGCGTGAGGAGCACACCAAGTTTGTTCGAGGATATCTGGAGAAGGCGGCTGTGAACCCTATCTTAAGAGCAGTGCCGCCCCGGGTTAGTGAGTCAGAGTCTCAACTCGGCAGGCGAGCCAGATGTGCTCTTGCCTCGCTGCGCTGTGGTCGCTCTATTCTGCTCATGTCTTACGTCAACAAGATCGACAGCAGCCGACCAGACGCATGCCCGGACTGTGGTGCTCCTGGACACGTCACGGCGCACTTGTTCATGTGCCCGAAGAGACCTACCCCTTAAAACAATGAACCTTTGGACGAATCCTGTTAGAAAAAAACCTATGACCTATGACCTCAACCTATGACAAAACCACGTTGATGCTGCAGAAGAAGAAGAACAAATGCAAGCAGATGTGGGTCTCTCAGAGACCTTCAACGGGAGTTTGTGTGGACGGAGAAATATCGAACTGGTGGACGATTTCTGTTATTTGGGCTGTTTGCTGAAGAACGATGGTAGTTTTGCTGCGGATATTCCATAACAATGTGCGAAAGCTACATATGCACTCAATTCTCTAACAAAGTGTTTGTGGTCCAACCCCATCGCAAAGGAAGTTAAGTTGCGCGTCTACTTATCCGCTATTCGCCCTATCATGATGTACGGATCGGAGACGTGGGCAGCGCCGAAGACGCAGATGGAAAGGTTGGATTGCACGAAGGAAGCTTTTTATGCCTTTGCTTGGATATTTCTGGCCGCGGATGTGCCACAACTAAGATAGTGCACAAAGGTGCACCAGACAATATCGATTCATCGAGTAGAAATCTCATGTAACTGTATTTTGATATTGCACTAACCTTGTAGGTTAGATGTCGAAGTAATGGTAAACTGTATCTCAACAATCAATAAGCTGTAGTAGCCGTAGACTGTAGTTATATGCCTATTCGTCTCCAATGTATCAAGTATTATTCCCATCTCTTTCTTTGTACTCTTTCTGGTGAGAGGTTATTTTTCCTCTCTGTCGTGACTTTCGTCCGACTCTTTCTTTGCTGACGTCATCCCTTCTCCAAGGGCGGCAGAGTGCATAGACACCGGCCTGGCGGCGTGCCAGTACGGTTAGGAACATTCTAGAGCAGGCAGAGACGCAGAGGGCGCAGGCAACCAGAGCCCCCGCCCATCGATTACCCTCCTTCGTCTCGTCGTGGTCCGCGTCCGCCGGCTGCCCGTCAACACCAAAGCAGTCGAGTCCGAGCTCTCCTGCTCCCGATGGACCGTCATCAGCCCAGCGAGCGGTAGCTCGCTGGCCATGCAGTACGGCCGCAGTCAACATCCTCCCAAGAACCCGAAGTCATCAGGTGGGCATTTTCCGTAGTCTACAAAGCAGACGCCCGAAAGGAGGGCAATGGCGCAGGGGCCGTTCCCGCTCCCCCGCAGTCCCGGTGCCGTGACGCAGGTCCCACCGAAGTGACGCGGAGGATGCGCAGCGGTCCGGAGGCACCTCTTAGGCTCGACCCCTAGTTTCCGGGAGGAGGTTCGTCCCTGACGCAGTAGACCTATTGTATATAAGAGAGGTTGAACGCATATTACCTATCTGGTGTTCTGTTGTGTACTAATATACAGACAAACAAGCGGTTCTGATCCGCAGGCTACTAGCCTTATTCGGTGATATCGACAGCCCATGTGTATTTTGGGTTATGTTCGCTTTGAGTCGCGAACCAGGGCGCCGAGGTCGACAAGATGTATTTGTGACGTAAACACTGATGAGTATTGGGTGGTTATTATATGTGTCAGCTCAAACAGGGCTTGGGCCTTTATGTGTACGTCCCTTACCCGCAGTGGCAGTGTCGGTAATGAGCGAGCATAGCGTGCAGAGTCCTGTCGCAGATGTCTCCTAACGTGACGTGTGGTGTCTGTCACCCACACCGCCGATGCAAGGAGCTTGGCGGACCCACGCGTCGCGACAGGGTGCATCGGACTGGGGTTGGTCGTGGGGAAACCCACGGCTGGCCTTAGTGATCGAACCCTGCACGCTTCGCACAAAAGCGATTGGGTCCTATATTTTTGTGTGATTACCTGTTTGATTGTCTATTGCAGGCTGGCAGTGCAGAGCTCTCATGAAGTGGTCTACGCAGGAGGTTCGACTGGGATAGCGCACTTCCCACCCTAGTACTATCGTTCTCTTACCCTTACTGCCTCGTGTGGCTCGGGCTCGGTTTGGGGACAGCCGTTGGATCCGCTGAGGCGATGGTACTGCTGCAGCATAGGGAGCGGGAGTAGAAACCCCTCAAGGACTGTGTGTCGTTTTGTCAGCAGGTGTCCTCCCGCCGGTGCGGCCCGTGTCGGGATACCGGGGGATCCATAGGCCCTGCTCGCAGCTTCGCATGGAACTTGGCCGCATCACTCGGTCCGCAAGTGCTTCATGGGCCTCGTGTATCTACAGTTTCTGCCAGTATTCAGTCTATATCAATACCTCTACACATATTTCGCCAGTTCAATACGTGCCACAACATCTCACCATCAACCCCCGCCATCACACATCTACACGTCTTATCCCTCGTAATATTCCACAATATCGCATTTCCTGTTTATTTGCTGGATGGGCCATTCCTCGTTTCAGTTTCGCGCAGTTTGCCGTCGGGAGCTCAAGGCCAAGGGCTACCCCTCGGCACAAATGTGTACATAACATGTTTTTTCCAGATTTGGTATTGGTAGTTTAACCACCTGCAAAGTGTCTACTATGTCGACGATTAGTGCTTGTAAAGCAAACCTCACCGAAGCGCTTACAGCGCTGCAGGTCGCTAGAGGTAAGGTAGATCAAGACCTTCTACAGCCTTTGGTTGCTTCTCGTTGCTCGTTTGACAAGCGCCAGCTCCTTGACGAACGTCTCGGAGCCCTTCGGTCGCACATGTCAGAAATAGGAACTTGTCTGCAATCCATTCTGGAGCGTCAGCAAGCTTTCCGCAGTTTTCTAGGCGATAATTCTGTTTCAGGTGATGAACAAGACCATTATTCCACCTATATGCAGGAAAATAACGTCGAAGCGATCGTAAAAGACGCAGAAAACTTGCTTAGCATGCTGGACCACAGCAAGTTGGACGCGGAGGTGCAAATCCAACGCATTCTGGCTCTTATAGTGTCCTCTCCTACTCACGACGACGCCAGCAGCTCGACTACGGAGCAGACCGCAGATGCAACCCAGACAAGCGTATTGATTCCGATTGTCGAACAGTCAGTCCAATCGCAAAATTCACATCCGGCACCTCATAATCATACCACCACCCCACAAGTCGGGATTCCGAGCGGCCCTATGCTTGCTCATACGCCGGTTGAACCAGCTATTCAGCTGGGAAAACTGACGTTGGAACCCTTCTATGGGGACATTAATCAATTCCGCCGGTTTCGGTTTGCCTTTGAACTCACCGTTCATAACAACGCCTCCATGGCATCGGAAATCAAGTTTCTATACCTCCAAAGTCTCTTGAAAGGTGACGCGCAGATTGTGTTACACGACCTCTGTCCAGGCGAGTGTAACTACCATCACTTGGTGCAGACGCTCAAGAAGCGGTACGATCGTCCTCACAGACATCGCGCCATGCTTCACAGGCAGCTGCAGCAGTTACCGCCTGCTCGGGGAGTGGTGACAGTATGCGCAACACATGGTTCTCGATTTCAGGCATCATTCAAGGACTGCGTCAGTACGAGAGTCTCGGAACGGTACTTCCGATCCTTGACCTCGTCAAGTCCAAGTTTCCAACGGACGTGCAGGAGAAACTCCACGATGTCGAGTTTCAGGCTGGGAAAGATTTTGATCTGTAGCAGAATATGCAGCAGTTGGACAACATCATCCCGTCCAAGGAGAAGTACGAGGACTCCACCACCTTGAGAGACAGTTACTCGATCAATACGCACTTTCCCGGAGCGTAGTCCGAACCGTTCAGGTTCGTCTCCGCCACGCACAAGGTCGCCAGGTTCAGGTTCTGGCACGCAGAGATGCTGTTTTTGCGACTCATTGAGTCATAGCACCTCTAGGTGCAACACAAATCTACCTGTTCCAACACGCCGCAATTTGGTTCGCGCGCTAAAAATATGTTGGAAATGTTTGCGATCCTATCACTATACTTCCAGGTGCTCATATCCTGATTGTCGGCACTGTGGAGGAGATCATCATGTACTCCTCTGCATGGACCGTTCACGCAGGGACAGACACGACCATGATCGATCGAACAGCAGCAGTTCTAGTTCTCGACAGGACAACGGCCATGGTTAACGACCTGCTCAGGATCGACATCCCTCTCGCAGTCCTTCACGGGACGGCAGGAGGTCGATAAGTTCGCCCCATCATGGTCAGTCATGGTCCGATTCTCGAGATAGACGCCAATCAGGTAGGTTTCATGATTCTCATCCGCCGTCTAGGTCATATCACTCATCTTCTTCTAGCCGTGTTACCGTTAAATCTCCCGTAAGGGGTTACACGCACGCTAGATCACCTAAATGTGATCCGCATTTTCAGCATCAGGCCTTAGACTCGGACCAGGAGTCTGAAAGGATTGCACATTTGTACCAGGCACGCGGCACGCACTCGCGCAAAAACAGGTCAACCCTTATGCTTGTTTATGCCAACGCTTACGCATGCTCCCAAGGTACTCACGAGAGGCTTCTCTTACTTCTCGACTGTGGGGCGCAAACAAGTTTCATTACTAATGCTGCCGCACAACGCCTTGGTCTGTCTGTTGCAGATGTTCAGTCACACACGTTTATCGGATTCGGTGGAAAGGAGGCAACAGAAGACTCTGGAACTGTCAAAGTGACGTTGGTCGATCTCCTGAAGGAAGAACTCGACCTCACACTTTTGACTAAGGACACCATCACACTTGCCCAAAGAACAACACAGTTAGCCAAAGAGGACGCAGATTTCATCCGTCGACAACAACACGGAATGCCGTCCTGCCACGGAGGAAGTCCAGTTGTGCCAGACATCCTCATTGGCATCGACAATTATTGGGATGTCGTTTCATCAGCAAACACCATCTGTCTGCCATCTGGAATGGTTCTCACTCATACCAGATTCGGCACTATCGTATCTGGCAATTCGGCTTTCTTGCTCGGGTCACCAAAAAACCCTGGAGCCGACGATGGAATTTACGCAGAGTTTGGAGATGACGACGATGCCATCAAGCGTCGTTGGACACTTGACCCTCTAGGCATCACCGACAACCACGCTCCGCAAGCGGACGATGAACTCGAAAAGCGCATTATTCAACAGTTCCACAACACCTTGGAATTTCAAGACGACGTTTTGTATGTGCGATTTCCATGGAAGACTTCGCATCCGAAACTACAGGACAACAAACAAGTCGCATTTTGCCGTCTCTACAAGCAATACGAAAGGCTCTGTCAAAATCACTTGGCTTGGGCGCAATATTCGAAGGCGATTGACGATCATTTGGCCGCAGGATTCATCGAGGAGGTCGATGAAAACACGTTCGATAATCACCGCGTATATTACATCCCGCATCAAGCAGTCTACAAGGAGACGTCCTCCACGACCAAGCTTCGTGTGGTCTTTGATGCCTCGTCCAAAGCGCGAGGAGCAGTCAGCCTCAACGACTGCATCCACCAGGGACCGACGCTCCTTCCAGAACTTGCTGGGATTCTTATTCGCTCACGCTTATATCGTCATATCCTCATTGCGGATGTCGAAAAAGCATCTCACCAAATACGCCTTCAAATATCGGAAAGAGACGCGACTCGTTTTTTATGGCTCAAGGACCCTACAAATCCGCCGTCTAACAAAAATTTACGCATTTTCAGGTTCACTCGCATCCCTTTCGGCATTAACGCATCACCCTTCTTACTCGCAGCTTCAATACAAGTCTATCTTCAACGTAAGCAGTCACCGCTCTCTGAAGAGATCGAGCGAAACACATACGTCGATAACGTTGTTTTTGGAGCAGCATCGCGAGAAGAGGCTATCGGCAAGTATAACGCAGCGAAATCACTGTTTTCGTCAATGCACATGAACCTTCGGGAATTCTTGTGCGATGCCAAAGCTGTTAACGATGCTATCGAGAAAAAGGATCGTATACTGGACGCTAAACATGCCAAGCTGTTAGGAATCCAATGGAACCATCAGAGAGATACGCTCATTATACCACTCAAAACGCAGCGAATTCAGATTAAAACCAAGGGCACGGCATTACGTGCCTTGGCATCAACCTACGACCCCCTCGGTCTACTAGTGCCATTCTTGGTTCCGTTCAAAATCTTCATTCAAGACCTTTGGACCAAGCCATTAACATGGGACGATCCTCTGGATCATGAATATCTCGGTAAGTGGTCGCAGTTGTTGGTCAACCTGCAACACCCGTTGCCAACGATATCTCGCCCAATTTTCCTAACCTATCAGGCTCCGCTCAGTTCGAGCTTTGCGTCTTCGGAGACGCTTCCAAACGTCTTTACGCTTGTTGTGCATATTTATTATGCTGGACGCCGTCTACAGTTCGTTCTGGTTTGATCATGGCAAAATCGCATCTCAATGACGTCAGGCCTGTTACCATACCTCGCGCAGAGCTATTAGCGACGTTAATAAGCGTACGTCTTGCGCAGTACCTAAAAAAGCAGCTTAACTTGCAGCTTACCGCAATTCACATCTTCTCTGACTCCTTAATCACGTTGCATTGGATCCATTCGACTCGGACGTGTAAGACCTTCGTCCAAAACAGAGTCACGGAGATCCGCAATATTGTTTCAGGGTTTAAGGATCAAGGAATCGACACCAAATTTTACTATGTTGCGTCAGCGGACAATCCCGCAGACTGTGCTACACGTGGTCTGTCGACAAAGGACGCTAATGGACATATTTGGTGGACTGGTCCAGCGTTTCTGTGCTCATCGCAGGAACAATGGCCAAATCGTCACCTAGATTTCACGATTCTCCCTGACAATTGTGACGAAGTCGAGACAGAGTTTAAAGGAGTGAATATCATCTGTTCAGGTAAATTCGTATCAGTAATACCGTTCGCTGCTACCAATCGGTACCGCAAGCTCGTTAACATTACGGTTTATATCTTAAAGTTCATCCGTTTCAACATCTACAATAAACTTTCACCTCAATCCAGGGAACTTTTGACTAAAAAGCTACCTCATCTAGACCAAATTCAGCCCACAGGTACGGTCTACGTGTCGGACGTTATCACCGCAGAAGTGTACCTCATCCTCGCGCATTATCGTGAGAGTAAGGACTGTCTACAGCGGTTACAGCTCGCAAAATTCAACGCGAGCCGTGCGGACGATGGTTTGATCCGTTGTCCTGCACGCATTGGTCCACACGAGACAGCTCCTGTCCTACTCGTTCCGGGGCACAAACTTACTACAATGCTTATTTTCTATCACCACATCAAACAATACCACTCTGGTACTTATTCCACTATAGCCTCATTACGCACAACATACTTTATTCCATCAATTCGCAGTGTAGTCGCCAAAGTGTTACGCACGTGTACCATCTGCAAGAGGGCCAATTGCCTTCCATATCGGTATCCCGATATGCCGCCGTTGCCGAAGGAAAGGATCGAAGGATCCCGACCATTTCAGCACATTGGTTTAGACTATTTAGGTCCAATCAGCTACAGATCCAACGCAAACACCATTCAAAAGAGCTGGATCTGTCTCATCACGTGTATGGCAACTCGAGCAGTTCATCTGGAGCTCGTCTACGACAACACTGTGCAAGAATTTATATTGGCGTTTCGTCGCTTCATCGCACGACGAGGCACTCCAGACGTGGTTTACAGTGATAATTCGACGACCTTCCACGCAGGTGAAGACGCGATTGCCAAAGTTCTTTTCTCCTCCAATCCAACGGACTCGGTTGAGGAATGGTTCGGCCAGCACAAGGTTGTCTGGCGGTTCATAACTGCCCTGTCACCGTGGAAAGGAGGATTTTATGAACGCATGGTCGCACTCTTCAAGTCTGCATTCAGGAAGACAGTCGGACGATCGCTACTGACTTGCAGTCAGCTTCATACTATCGTCGCAGAGATTGAGGCCGTCCTCAATTCTCGCCCTATTACACCTTTCAGGGAAGCTGAATGTTTCGCACACGTGCTCAGGCCTTGCGATTTCCTGATACCACGTGTCAGACTGCAAATTCCGCAGTTACCGGTATCTCAGGTCAATCCTCTCATCGCTCAACACAGGCTCACGGAATGGTTTCAAGAAACTATCAACATCCTGGATCATTTCTGGAGTATCTGGCAAACGAACTATTTGGCTGCATTAAAAGAACGCCATCAACCCCGTATGAGACAAGCTCGGTCTACAAATGTGCTACCGCAAGTCGGTGACATCGTTATCATCGCGGATGATAAGTTGCCTCGTGGACAGTGGATGTTCGGTCTCATAACTCAGCTTCATCCGAGCCTCGATGGACAAATCCGGACTGCAACAGTTCGAACATCCAACAACAAGTTGCTGAAACGCTCTACGGCACACCTGTATCCGTTGGAAATACGCGCAGCTACAGAACCTCTCGAGGTTCAACGTCAGGCTACATTAGAACAGCAGCCTGCTCGCGTTCAACCACGACGAAGTGGAAAAACAGCGCACAGATTCGTCAGGTGTACCTAGATATGCCTTAAAACGCACTGTTTTAGCTTCTTACAATTCATTCTAGTCAAAATCCGCAAGTTCCAGCGTTTTTCCTATTCTTCCTCATCGACGGGTAAGTTAACGCGCTCTAACAGCAACGTAGCAGACGCGTCGCTTCGCGTTATCATCCGCGAGCGGCCATGCCGGACAGGCGCCAGCTACATCAGTTCGAAATGGCTCGATATCGTTTGTTGTCGATTTGGATTCACTGGTCTGCTGGATATTCTCTGGATTGGTTTTACTCGGATTTGGACGCACGACCCTCTCTATGGTAGTCAGGTACCCCAGCTTTAAAATTTTCATGCAGTTTTTTATGTGTGCCGCGCATGTTTTGTTCGTTTGCGTTTATTTTTGCCCGCTTTTCTTTCCGGTTATGACATGCAGTTGCATGCTCTGCCAAAATCACATTTTCTGATTTTCGCCTTCTATGTGATTTGGATTCCCACCCCGCGATTTTCACAGTGGATGACCTCATTTAGTAAGATTGCCCGCAACTTTCGTTTCTTGAAGGGGTTCTCCTCGCATTTGCGTTGGAGCTACATTTTCATTTCACCCTTCTATTTTTTAGTAGTGACCCTTGACCTCATCGCTCCCACTGTGACCCCTTGCACACATATGACTCCCCTTCCAGCACGCAAACCTGACTTTCCTGAACAATCACCCTTTTCCCCTAAATCTTTAACAATCGTAGTATAGCTTCAAATTTTCTCTTTAAATTTCATTTTTCTCAGCGCAGAAAATCCCTCCGATGTAGGAGAAATTCTGCGCAAAATTTTCGAAATTCCCAAAAACTTATAAATTTTTTTTTCACACATCATCTCGCACTTTTTCGTTCATTTTTTATTTTCAGCGCAGGTGAACACTCAAATACGGGGGAACCCCTGCGCAATTTTTTTCTCTCGCTCCAAAACTTACAAATTTCCCAATTTTTTTCTCAAATCTCGCCGCCCCCAGCCTGGGCTTCAGCCCATTTTGTAAAATAACTTCGCATACGGTAGAAGTAAAATGTGTATCGCGCATTGTCTGGTGTTACAGTCGCAGCGCCGTGTTTTTAGAAACACGTGCTGCCAACTGTTCCACGCGCATAGTCAGGTTTTTTGGGGTATGCGGAGGAAGGCCGCATTCTTTTTAGTTTTTCTTTAGCTTGACCCTGGGTTCAATTACAAGCCTCCGGGCTTGTGCCTTGTCCCCACGTGGTTTTCGTGTCACTGGCGAGGTCTCTTCCTCCCCTCGCACAAAGTACTAGTCAATGACCTCGTGCACTTACGCACTGCCCAGTAGTCTAGACCCACAACTTTTTGTTGGTGATGAGGTGGTGGTGTTGGTGTGTCTTGGTCATCGTCAAAGAAGAACTGTGCCCGCTCCATCTACGGCACACGTCAGTTATGTACTTTGTTTGCTCGTCCGATAAGAGCACAGTGATCTCATGTATATATTTATGTATAAAATTTTTTGTTGTTGCAAATCGGAGAGCGTTTCTCTCTTAGGTAACACTTAGGTCTTAGGGCCCCAGGAAATGTTACACGCAATCGACAACAACATTTTCCACGAGTCTCCTCTCTCCTTCTATTGGTTGACAGCGCACAGGATCCGGTCACCGAAGTCATCGTCAACAGGATGTGCTGATAGGCCCTTCGATCGTCGCTAACCCCCAGCCAGTGGTTGGAATGTTGTTTCCGTGGGGTCTCCGTATACCTTGAGGCGGCCGCAGGTTTAGTCCTTTTCTGGGCCCCCAGTGTCGTGACTTTCGTCCGACTCTTTCTTTGCTGACGTCATCCCTTCTCCAAGGGCGGCAGAGTGCATAGACACCGGGGCCTGGCGGCGTGCCAGTACGGTTAGGAACATTCTAGAGCAGGCAGAGACGCAGAGGGCGCAGGCGACCAGAGCCCCGCCCATCGATTACCATCATTCGTCTCGTCGTGGTGCGCGCCCGCCGGCTGCCCGTCAACATCAAAGCAGTCGCGTCCGAGCTCTCCTGCTCCCGATGGACCGTCATCAGCCCAGCGAGCGGTAGCTCGCTGGCCATGCAGTACGGCCGCAGTCAACATCCGGCCAGGAGCCCGAAGTCATCAGGTGGGCATTTTCCGTACTGCCTATGAAGCAGACGCCCGAAGGGAGGGCAATGGCGCAGGGGGCCGTTGCCGCTACCCCGCAGTCCCGGTGCCGTGACGCAAGTCCCACCGAAGTGACGCGGAGGATACGCAGCGGTCCGGAGGCACCACTTAGGCTCGACCTCTAGTTACCGGGAGGAGGTTCGTCCCTGACGCAGTAGACCTTTTGTATATAAGAGAGGTTAAACGCATATTACCTATCTGGTGTTCTGTTGTGTACTAATATACAGACAAACAAGCGGTTCTGATCCGCAGGCTACTAGCCTTATTCAGTGCAGTCGACAGCCCATGTGTATTTTGTGTTATGTTCGCTTTGGAGTCGCGAACCAGGGCGCCGAGGTCGACAAGATGTATTTGCGACGTAAACACTGATGAGTGTCGTGTGGTTATTATATGTGTTAGCTCAAACAGGGCCAAGGGCCTTTGTGTGTACGTACTTTACCCGCAGTGGCAGTGTAGGTATCGAGCGAGCATAGCGTGCTGAGCCCTGTCGCAGATGTCTCCTAACGTGACGTGTGGTGTCTGTCACCCACACCGCCGATGCAAGGAGCTTGGCGGACCCACGCGTCGCGACACTCTCCATAGGTTCCGCTAGTTCGTTCATTTAGCTCTCTGTTTCTCTGCGCCCTCTATCACTTTAGAGTGATTTCGCAAGGGTCCCGACCCATGTACGGTAGCCCATGGGACCACTTGAAATGGGTTTTGTATATGATCACTATTCACTATTATTCTTACCATTCTACCACTGTCATTCTGCGTCGTCTATAGTGCCTTCGGGTCAATAAAGAAGTTGTGCAGTACTCGAGGTGTGTTAACGGACGAAGGCTGAGTCCTGGATATTTCTTCCGCTGTGGCCTGTTGTTGCAACGCTACTTCCAGATCGGATAACAGGCACGGGACTGGAGGAGTAGCTGGCACTGTCCAGAAAGAAGAAATCGACATCAAGCCACGAGGAAAGGTCACCTGGCAGCCAGCCAGAAAGAAGATCTCAAGCCGGCACTAGCCGAAAGAAGACGCATCTCACCTGGGGCCGGATTTATCAACGCGGCAGCGCTGGTAGCCCTATCCAGTGGTAGCGCTACCCGCGGTTGATTGCTACCCTAACCATCACATTGTGATTCACGAGCGCTATGCTACCGTGGGTAGCGCTACCAAGCAGTTACGCCTAAAAGCGTTATGTGTGTGGTGACGCAGCCGTGTTTTACAAACGACGGCTATTGCATATCGCTCGTAATCGCTTTCCGAAAGCTTCAACTTTTGAAGACTCACAAACCTAAAGCATAAAAACGCAGAAAAACCATGAAAAACTAAATCTATGTTTAAATCACTTGAGGAATACAGCAGTATGGGAAACGTTGCGATGGTTTTCGGTTTTTTCGCTAAACTTTATTATTATGTTCTTCAATCTGTACCATAGTTTGAATATTGAGAATGTGGATGATGTGTAGTTATGTATATTATTCGCGACGTTTTCGTGGGACGCTCGAAGGATTTCGCGTCTCATAGCTGGAATGCAGTACCAATCCCCAAGTCGATTTTTTAAACATAGAAAATGTTAACATAACTATAAACAAATAAAACAAAAAAAAAGCAGCTGTATCAGAAAAGCTTTAGCCTAATTGTGTAATCATTGATTTGCCTCAGTACTTATGCGAATGTTTTATACTTTATACTTGCCTAGTTTTCGACCACGGCTCTTCATTTTTAGTAATGTTTTTAGCCTGCATTTTTCCAAATCTCATCATCATCAAGCCTTCGCAGACCTCGTCCTTTGGGTAAATTAAAAGAGTACTTTGCCCAAGAATTAAAAGCTGTGAAATCCCAATTTTCGCGTAAAAAGAGAGTCATAGGTACATCACAGGACTGTACTGTGCGCTTTCGAGTGAGTAGAGTTTCCAGCGCCGCAGCCGCCGATCTGTTGACTCTAAGTGGGTTTTAGAAACTGGAAAGTAAACCAAATTGGAGAAAATTGTATAAAAAAGCCATATCGAGTCAGTTTTGGCGCCGGAAACTCGACTGACTCGAAACGCAATTGCGAACCGGATTTTGGCCCAGATTTTCAGAATCAAAATCCACAAAAAAACTCAACCTGACGAAGAAAAATTATTTCTTAAAACTCAAAAATATTTTTGCACCAACCTAATAATTCGAAAATAATCTAGCCTTGACGATAAATAATGTGTATTGAGATGAGAGTGACGGAATTATAAAAGGGTTCAAAAACAGTTGAATGAACGAGCGCGTAAATTTGGCATCAGAGCGCGCGATCTCGCCGGGTAGGGCGCCGCTGGTAGCACCCTACCCGAGATTCGCGCTGGGTAGGCTTTGGTAGGTTGCTACCGTGGGTAGCAAGTTTCGTGAATCGCGCCATTCGCGCGAATTTCGGTAGGAAGCTACTCTTACCCAGCCTACCAGCACTAAATTTCGTTGATGAATCCGGCCCCTGGCCGACAGCCAAAGGAAGACGGATATAAGACAGGCAAGTCAGCCGTCATCCCTCATAAACTGTAGGCCTGCTGCATATGGTGCATCGGTTATATAAGAACCTGGTAATCGATAGCTCCTTTTAACCCAGAAAGGCGGTACTCTGATTCACTGGATCTCTCAATTCATCATCGATCGTTCCGACGCGTCCAGTAATGTTGAAAATAGCCAAAAGCCGATTGACCAAGGCCCGTAACGAGCTCGAAGAAGCAATGAGAGAGGCGCATAGCCTCCTCACACCAGTTACAAGAGCCGAAGAATCAAGGAGCACAGAAGAGCTGAAGACATTCAGGCGTGCAATCGAATCGAACCGAACGTGGATCCAGGCGACCAAAGAACTCGTCAACGACGCAATGGAAAAGCTGCATGCTGAGTTCCGTAATCTGCAAGACGATACTCAAGAAAGCGAACTGGAAGCTTGCGAAAGCTACCTCGAGACGGCCGCGGAAGTCATGGACGATGCGGACATACTCAGCGCAAAGCTCCTTTGCAAGAAATCTGAGGTCGAACTGCTCATCGCTGATCTGCAGCCAACCCCAGTTCCAGAGCGAACTGAAAGAAGATATGCAGTGATGGATCTAACCGAAAACTCGACACCTCCTACCCAGCGACTTGCGCCAGCAGTTCCCTTATATCTACCACAATTGCAAATACCGAAATTCGCAGGAAAACGATCCGAATGGGACCATTTCTGGGCAATGTTCAATGCGAATATCCATATTCAGTCAATTCTATCGACGCTGAAATTCAACTATTTGTGGCAGTACCTGACAGGAGAAGCTCGAGAGTTGGTATCAAAGTACCAAATCAACGAAGAAAACTATCCATTGGCCATATCGTGTCTCCAGGCGAAGTGTGCAAACGACAACACAAGGATAGAAGAACTCTTCGCTGAAATCCAGCAATGCACACTTGAAGAAAGAACCACCACTTCGCAAATGCAGCTACTGGAAAGGATCTCAGCCATGATGAATCAATTAGCTGTCAAAGGCCAAGATGTTGATCATCGGATGCTGCTAAACACCGTCTTCAGCAAATTCAACGAAGACGTTCAAGTCAAAGCGTTGGAGAAACGCGCAGAGATGAAACCCGAGGATTGGACATGGTCTACAATGTACAACGAGATCCATGGAATTCTTCAAAGGAAAGAATACGTTGAAACAACACGGATCAAAATCAACAAAATCCAGACAACTCCAAAACCAAACCAAATCGACCAGCCAACTTCTCCAAAAACGCATGCATATACTGCAAGCGACTCAATCATCAATCCACAGACTCCATGTGCGACTCTCCATAAACCTCGGCATGGTAATAATCTAGATGTCTGATGATGTTGTACTCGACACGAGGTTGGTATATCTTCTTTATGGCCGACGTTTCGGAGAAACCTCCTTCTTCAGAGCCTGAAAGGATCGAATAAGATTTGCGCTTACTCGATCAAACGTCGCCTTAAACTTACCGATTCGAGAGCCCAAATTTCCCCGCGTGGGTGTGAGAGAGGAGGGCAGATGAACCTCACCCAGCCAGGAACTCGCCAGTAAACAAAACAGCGCGGTTAGTCAATAGTATAGCCATCTTGCTCATTTAAGTCCGAGCAGAACAAGCAGCGGAGCGGTTGGTCATAGCAAAACACAACAGTGATAGGAGATTTCGACATGATACGCCCGATGAGCCTCACTTCGACTGACTCAGAATGAGGAGGAGAGGCTATAGGAACGCTGTAGACCACCAATTGTGATGTTAGAAGGCTAGTCTTACGTATGGCCTGAGTTCCCGCGTTATATGCAGACCTTCTCCCTTTCGATTAATCTGCGGGTCATAAGCTTGAATGAAAAATGCCTCTAATGTTTTTCGCGCTGCGGTATCAGTCTCCCGAGCCATTATCTCGACCTTGATATCAAAGCTCTCACCAAAATGGGTCATGACCCGATGCGCCCCAAGCACTGTTGTTTCCCGCTGCCTTTCTTTGCCGTCCAAGTGTTCTTTGATCCTGACTTCTTGAATGTTCAAGTCCATTTGCGTGACGGAGGATATGCTACAAAGTGGTACCGCAAACCCAACAATAAAAACATAATCGTCCATTTTCGGTCAGCACATCCATATCAAACAAAGAAAGCTGTAATAGCGAATATGTTCCGAACAGCCAGTGATGTATGTAGCGGAGAAGAGGAAAGAACGGAATCTATCCGAAGGGCTCGAGATATAGCCGATCTGAACGGATACTCCAGCGAATTTAGTTGGCGCAGGTCAAGAAACACAACGTTGCGCAATGTAACTCAGAGTAGCTCAATTGAACAGAAAATTCCCTTCAAAGTACCGTTCATATCCGATCAACTGAGCATTTCCAATCAGGAAATGTTTAAGGAAGACGGGACTGGAAAACTCCGTGTTTCTGGTCGATATCCCTCCTAACAACCTTAAAAGACGTCTCGTCCGAAACCGCATTTATGACCGCATATGTACAACTCCCAATTGTGTGATTTGCCCGGCTGGCAAGGACGGGGATTGCACCACGTGCGGTGTGGTCTATATGATTTCCTGTGAGCTGTGCAGCGAAAAATACATCGGGGAAACGTCGCGGCCGCTCCATGTCAGGATCAAAGAACACTTGGACGGCAAAGAAAGGCAGCGGGAAACAACAGTGCTTGGGGCGCATCGGGTCATGACCCATTTTGGTGAGAGCTTTGATATCAAGGTCGAGATAATGGCTCAGGAGACTGATACCGCAGCGCGAAAAACATTAGAGGCATTTTTCATTCAAGCTTATGACCCGCAGATTAATCGAAAGGGAGAAGGTCTGCATATAACGCGGGAACTCAGGCCATACGTAAGACTAGCCTTCTAACATCACAATTGGTGGTCTACAGCGTTCCTATAGCCTCTCCTCCTCATTCTGAGGTCAGTCGAAGTGAGGCTCATCGGGCGTATCATGTCGAAATCTCCTATCACTGTTGTGTTTTGCCATGACCAACCGCTCCGCTGCTTGTTCTGCTCGGACTTAAATGAGCGAGATGGCTATACTATTGACTAACCGCGCTGTTTTGTTTACTGGCGAGTTCCTGGCTGGGTGAGGTTCATCTGCCCTCCTCTCTCACACCCACGCGGGGGAAATTTGGGCTCTCGAATCGGTAAGTTTAAGGCGACGTTTGATCGAGTAAGCGCAAATCTTATTCGATCCTTTCAGGCTCTGAAGAAGGAGGTTTCTCCGAAACGTCGGCCATAAAGAAGATATACCAACCTCGTGTCGAGTACAACATCATCAGAAATCCACAGACTGTCCACTGTTCCCGAGATGGAAAGACTGTCGTTTCTCTCTACAAACAAGCTCTGCCGGAACTGTGGAAAACCAAATCACTTCGCAGAAGCTTGCCGGAGCCAAGGATGCAGGAGATGCGGGAAGAAACATCACATCTCCATCTGCAACATCCTGAGCCGCAGCTCAAACGAAGCCTCAGTTCAAGGAAATCGACAAGCAATGACGAAAAGAAGCCAGCCTACAATTCCAAAGGAAGCAGTCGAGGGGCATAAGATTATGCCACCAAAGAAGAAGGCAACGAATGCTTCGACAGCTCACCAGCATGCGGTCACTCTTGACCAGGACGACGAGTATGTGGATTCCGAAGACGAGACAACAGTGAACCACGTCACTGGCGCAACCAAACAGACGGGCACAATACTCTTAACTGGAACCACAACCATTCTAGGCAGAATAGGATCGCAGAAAGTGAAAATCCTGATGGACACAGGATCGGAAAAGTCATTCATCGACACAAAGCTCATGGAAGAACTGGATCTGCCAGTTGCTGCAACGTCAAAACTTCGTGTGAGAACCTTTGGCTCAACCGAAGTCAAAGAATGCGAGCAGATCAAAGTCAAAGATCGTAGAAGCGAAGGTGATCGACAAACACGACAAAGTGCATACGTTCCATCTCTTCCACAGCCCAGTAATAACCAGCCACCGCTCTATGCCGAAGCTTAGCAAAGAAGATCTCCGTGTCATCAAGGACAAAGGAATTCAACTATCGTCAGATTCGAATGAAGAACCGCGTCCACCTCAGATCCTGCTCGGTTGCGATCAACTATGGGACATGATGGAAAGTGCGAACGCAAGACTTCCATCAGGACTGCACGTCATATCAACCAAGTTTGGCTACATGGTAACCGGACGGCAGCCAGAAACAAGGGAGCCAAAAGAAGTCGCCACACTCCACTATATCCAAGAAGACGAGATTCCAGTCAGAGGAAATGGAAAACCTATGTTCAAAAAAGAAGAAGAAGAAATTGAAAGGGTTCGCGACCTCTGGTTCTGCAGGCACAGCTGCCTTCACAAACAATAAGCGATTGTCTGGTCTTCAGATCGATCTCACCGCGAACCCATTACAAGTCGTCGCTGCTGAGGTAACGGCGACTCCCAAAATGAAACCCAAGGCAGAGGCAAAACACAAGGAGAAGTTGAAGCCAAAGAAGGAGACGAAACCAAAGCAGGAGTCGAAGTCGAGGCAAGAGGCGAAGCCCAACGAAGAGGTTGAGCCCAAGGAAAAACAGACGTCTATGGAAGAGACCAAGTTCGAGGATGAGGCGAATGTAAAGGAAGAAGCTAAACTCGGAGAACAGCCAAAGTCGGAAGATCCCAAGGATGATAGCTCAGACATCATGGGAGAACGAGCACCACTCCACTACATCAACATCGTAGAAGCTGAGGAAATTCAAGAAAAATCCATGGCAGACGAGTCGAGTAACAAGTGTAGCTTCAGATTGGACGTCAACCTCGAAGAGATGAAGGAGCTCCTTCATAATGTGGCAATGAGACGGAAATCAGCTATCGACGAAATCAAAACTGAGCTTTATCCACTGTGGACCATCGATCCAGAGGTGCCGATCAAGGACCAGCTCGAGCAATCGTCGACGTACATGAATACTATCGCCCGTGGGGAGGGTCGTTCGTTATCAGAAGAAGACTGCACGACTGAGCTGAAGAAACAGCTGAGAGCAATGTCACAGAGGATGACAAAAATGGAAGAGGAGATGGCCAACATGCAGGCAGCGTTCGCTGAAGAAATCACAGATATCGAGAAACGCATCGAAGGAAAAGTGGAGTCCGGCATACAGCAGATCCGTGACATGCTTGAAAAGGCCTCAAACAAGTCGAACCAGGTGGTTACGGAAGCTGTTGCGGAGTTCCGACGAGTGCTGATGGAAGCCGAGCGAAAGGAAACGTCACCTCCACTGGACAAACTCGTCACGCTCAAAAACGACCTCGAAGTCGCTGAAAGTTCCGGACGATTGAGAGAGGCGAACCAGTATGCCGACCGAGAGCCTCACGAGAAGCAGGTCCGAAGAAATAGCACTCCTCTCAAAATTCGGGAGACACGATCGAATTCCAAAAGACTGAAGCCATGTAGAGACAGGAACTCTACAAACCTGATGAACGCTCTGCGCACGTGTGGGACGCAAGAAGTATACAACGTCCGCACTATTTATCTGTATCGACGATATCCAGATTGCGAACGTCACGGGATAGGCCAGATACTTCGTTGCACAAATCGCCAAGATGATTCTCCTGCGACTCACTGGGAGCTCTGCCCGGATAAGAGGACGATCAAGCGAACATCATCGACGAACACAACAAGGACTGCCGCCGGGAATGTGCACAAAGGTGCACCAGACAATATCGATTCATCGAGTAGAAATCTCATGTAACTGCATTTTGATATTGCACTAACCTTGTAGGTTAGATGTCGAAGTAATGGTAAACTGTATCTCAACAATCAATAAGCTGTAGTAGCCGTAGACTGTAGCTATATGCCTATTCGTCTCCAATGTATCAAGTATTATTCCCATCTCTTTCTTTGTACTCTCTCTGGCGAGAGGTTATTTTTCCTCTCCATAGGTTCCGCTAGTTCGTTCATTTAGCTCTCTGTTTCTCTGCGCCCTCTATCACTTTAGAGTGATTTCGCAAGGGTCCCGACCCATGTACGGTAGCCCATGGGACCATTCAAAATGGGTTTTGTATATGTTCACTATTCACTATTATTCTTACCATTCTACCACTGTCATTCTGCGTCGTCTGTAGTGCCTTCGGGTCAATGAAGAAGTTGTGCAGTACTTGAGGTGTGTCAACGGACGAAGGCTGAGTCCTGGATAATTCTTCCGCTGTGGCCTGTTGTTGCAACTCTACTTCCCAGGCAGCCAGCAAGAAAGAAGATCTCAAGCCGGCACTAGCCGAAAGAAGACGCATCTCACCTGGCCGACAGCCAAAGGAAGACGGATATAAGACAGGCAAGTCAGCCGTCATCCCTCATAAACTGTAGGCCTGCTGCATAAAGAGCTCCACAACGAAATCGACGCCTTACATCAACGTTTGACACGAGGGAAGTGCCAGCATCTCCCAACGCCATCTCAAGCAGCAATGAAAAGTCGACTTCGACTTCTCGGGTGTATACTAAGAACGCCGGATCGTCTCGTACAGCACGCTTTAGGAATGCCTCCAAAACCTTCATGGAAACGGCCACCTGGGCGCAGGCGAAAGTTCTGGACCGATGTGGTTGAAGAGGATTTAAAGTCACTCGGCATCGAAAGACAGATCAGGCGCGATGTTTCGTTTCGCGAAATGGATTAGTGATAGCTGGATGGAATGTGTTCAAATTGTGGCTGCAGACCGTGAAAAATTGACACGGCTGACTACTAGGACGGCACACCTCGATGAAGATGCAGAATGACCGCGTCAGGCGAAAGCCAACCGATCAAGTCGAGTAAGTCAACTCCTCTAGGACATTACTTTGATGGACACTTATCGAAGTCTGTGCCCCTGAAGGCAGGCGTTCCACAAGGAGGAGTTTTATCTCCCAGCCTGTTTTCTTTGTATCTATCTGATGTGCCGAAGCCATCATCAAACGTCCACTTATGTCTATATGCGGATGACATCACCATTATTTGTACTGACCCTGTATCATCGATCGAGCCACTGCTGAGATGAATAAATACCTCGTCAGTCTGGCTAAGTTCCTGGAATCGAAGCAGTTAAAGGTCTCTCCAACAAAGTCCAGCGTTACTTTATGCACTACAGCGACTGCCGAACACAAGCTGCATCCCAAGGTTCTTTGGGAAGGAAATATGCTGCCCTTATCAAAACACCCTCGACTTCTCGGTGTATTCCTGGACCCCGTCACTACGTTTTCATGAAAACGCACGTGTTCGAGCTGCTGCTGCCAACACACGTAACAACATTCTACGTTCGCTGGCAGGCACTTCATGGGGCAGCTCTGAGGAACTTTTGAGAACCACCTACAGGGCTATGGTGCAGCCGGTGCTGGAATATGGAGCCCCAATTTGGTCAAGACACCTGTCGGAAGCATCTTGGAGCAAACTTCAGCGTGCACAGAACACTGCTCTACGCGTGATCACTGGATGCCCTAGATCCACACCGGTACCTCATCTACATCAAGGTGTTCTCTCCTACCTGTAAAGCAGCATTGTCAACTCCAGTCGCAGCAGTTCCATGTTGGCATTATAAGGAATTCCACACACCCTAATTTCCCATTACTGTCATCTGGTCCCGATTTCCGACATATTCGCTCGCCACTTCATGCTGCAGTCCCTGTCTTGGATCGTCAACGTTGGGCGACGTCGGAGCTCAATCGCGTCAGATTACTGCAAGAAGAGCACACCCGATTCGTCAGAGAATACCTTTCCAGTGCTCCCCTAAATCCAATACTTGGTGACGTGTCACCCCGATCGATGGCAGCGAATCGGACCTACCCAGACGTACACGCGTCATCCTGGCAGGTCTACGCTGTGGACACTCCTCACACCTCAAGGCCTTCGTCCATAAGATCGACTCGTCGATCCCCGACGAATGTCCTGACTGTCATAACCCAGGGCATGATTCATTTCATTTATTTTCATGTCCTGCAAGGCCGACTTCTCCAACAGTTATGGATATGTGGAAGAACCCGCGCGATGTGGCTGCCTTTTTACACCTATAAGGAGAAGCTCTATGTGGCCGATAAGAAGAAGAAGAAGGACATTACTTTTTTTCGTGCGAGGTGTTTTATTTTGCCGTTTGTCGGCCGTTTTGGGTAAAATTTGTCGACTTCCGTTTGCCGATTTTTCAAGATCGTTTGCCGCACATCCCTGCTGCGGAAACCTTGGAAAGCCTACACGCTGAGACGTGGGCGCCCACGAGGCATGTGCGGTGATCGATCGGCGCACGCAGCAGGCGCTCGCGCTATTGAGTGGTCCGCAGCCATGTTTCGCGGCTACACGCACCATAACAACTTCACCATCAGCACTCGACCGGAGATCACACGTTTGCATTCCACCGTCCATCATCGTGAACTGATGAAATGGCCATTATGGTGCACATCTCTCACTAATCTGTGATATAGGTCTGCCAAAAAAATTGTCTGTTCTCCGCCCGAGACGATCTCTGTGCATATTGGTGGGATTGTGGATGTGGAGCTGCTCTATAGCTCACAAGGTAACAAATCATTACCAAAATCTAAGTGATCACAAGTGCCAGGCAAAACCAAACCTCTCCAGCCGCTTCGCGGCTGGAGCGATTCTAACAAACATCGCAACGAATACCGGGATGATTTATGAAAGGTTATTCTATGAATGCCGTCAATGAGAAGCTCAACAATGCGGTCAGAAATAGTACGTATGAAAGTGTAGCAGGCTCATCGCTCAACAACGCAGCTCATCATATTCAACAAATCCATAAAGAATCACATAACTAATTATAATACAGAATGCGGTCACCGAATACGGATGATCCAAGAGAAACAACCAAACAAGGTGAAATGAAAAACAAAGGTAGATTAAAACAAACAATCTAACAACTCCCTCTGGAGCTTGTCACGTGAACTCAAACTTCACCTTCGGCTTTCGAACCCGATTAGTATAATATAACGACCTTTTCCCCAAACTTGATCAGCTCATCGATATTTAAGGGCATCTACGGGAAGATATAGCTCAATGAAAAAAATGAGACAGAAATCAGTCTCTATCGCGATAGAGAGAAATAAAGAGATCGTATAAACGCCCTAACTTACATTGCAGAGAGATGAAAGTTGATTGAAAGCTCAATCAATAGAAGTAACACAATGCGACGTGTAGCTTCCTAGACGGGATAGGTTTTCATCAAGACGGCTCCTCTATAGATTTTCGCTTCAAAGCATTATTTAGAAGGAGAGATGAGAGTATCGCTGTCGAGCTTCTCTTCCTTGGATCCTCCTGATTCACGTGACGCCTCGTCGTTTTCTAAAAACCACGACGAAGAGAGAATATTGTTCTGCTATTGCAAACTGATATACGCTTAATACCGTCAAGTTGTCCTTTAACACCGTCGGTCACTGCCTTCTCCAGCTCCAACTTCTTCCGCGCCAAACAGTAAATATCCGCCTAAACATAGAGAAGTTCGTTCGAATACAGCTTTGAATTCGGAGGAACTACGCGAAATTTCACCTCGACGGTATCTTTGCTAACGAGACGGGTAACGTACACTTCTTTTTCCTGGCCCATGCGATGGCACCGATCCTCAGCCTGGAAATCCGAAAAATGAATATGCCAAGCATCTCAAGTCTGACACTACGGAGAGTGCGGATTCGATTCATTTTCATACGAACTCATTTATCCTATGGTGCGGTTCACACCGCCACTTGCCGTGGAAGAATCGCGCCGCGCAGACACAAAGACTAGAGATGACACGTAAAAGACGCTAAGCGGGAAACGTATGGTAACACTAGGGCACGTAGGACTTAGTGAATACTTCTCACAACAGTACACATAGTAGGGATCTGCTAAGTTGGAGACGCGGCGTTTCTCGTAGCGACGAGTGCATAGGGAGGGTGCACTATCGATTAAGACGGGTGACGGTTAAGAAACGATCCTGACCACGTACAAGGCCATAGTACAACCCGCCCTGTAGTATGCTGCACCAGTCTGGCAGCATATCGTGTCGGACACATCTTGTGCATCCAAAATGGAGCACTGCGAATCGCAACAGGCCGCTCTAAAAGCTCTCCAGTAGAGCACCTACACGCCGAAGCTCGCATCCTGCCAGTTAAGGACCACTGCCAACTCCACGCACAACAACTGTACATAAACATTCTGAAGCAGCCGAATCATCCGTTGCGAAGAGTATTAGACCCCGTGAGAGAGAGAGGTATAAGAAAGCCGTTTGCTGATGCTCCCAAGAAAATCAATATACAGAGATGGACCAACGCACAACAAGAACGCCTCCGTCTCTTACGTGCGGAGCATACCCAATTCGTCAAGGATCACTTATGCAAGGCCGCGTAAACTCCATTCTCGGATTCTTCTCAGCGAAACCGAGATGGAACTCGGTAGGCGTGCCAGGTGCACCCTTTCCTCGTTGCGCTGCGGGCACTCCCCCATGCTTATGTCTTATTTACATAAGATCGATAGCAGCAGATCTGACGAGTGCCCGGATTGTGGTAATAAAGGGGTTAACGACAATAGATCTTTGGACGAATCCAACGCTTGTGGCTCAGTTCTTCAATCTATGACAGGACCCTCTCTGTGGCTGCAGAAGAAGAAGAAGACGGGTATGCAAGATAGACGGTAGATCTTCTTCTTCTTATCAGCCACATTGGAGTTTCTTCTCATAGGCGCAGAAAGGCGGCAACATCACTCGGCTTGTTCCACATATCACGAGCAGACAGAGGAGTAGGTCTGGCAGAGCATGAAAATAGATGTAGTGAATCATGACCAGTATTTTGACAGTCAGGACATTTATCCGGGACCGATTCATCGATCCTATGTACGTAGGCTTTGAGGTACGAAGAATGACCGCAACGTAGACCCGCTAGAGTGACGCGGGAGCGTCTGGGCAGAAGTCTTCTCACTGTCATCGACCGTAGGAGGCACACTACCAAGGACTGGATTAGGAGGGCACAGGACATGTATTCAGATACGAATCTGGTGTGTTCGATTTGCTGCAGCCTCTTCCTTGTGAGCTCCGAGGTGGCCCATCTTTGACGATCCACTGTAGAAATGGCAGCGTTAAGCGGTGTGCGAATATTACGAGGATGGGGTCTGATGACAAGAGGGTAGTTGGGATGTGTGGCATTCTTGACTATGCCGATGTGGAACTGTTGTGACTGCAGTTGGCAGTGCTGCTTGACAGGAAATAGGGCACATTCTTGGTGAAGATGGGATATAGGTGTTGATTTTGGGCAGGCAGTGATGACACGAAGTGCAGTGTTTTTGTACGTTGTAGCTTACTCCAAGAGGCGTCCGACAGGTGTCTAGTCCATATCGGGGCTCCATACTCCAGAGTAGGCTGTATCATGGCCTTATATGTCGTGCGTAAGACTTCCTTTGTGCTACCCCAGGTAGTACCCGCCAGAGCACGGAGGATGTTATTTCGCGTGTTGGCAGTTGCAGCTCGGATGCGCGTGTTTTCATTAAAGCGCAGTGAAGGATCCAGAAAGATTCCAAGTAGCCGAGGGTGCTTGGAGAGGGGCAACTGGTTACCTTCCCAGAGAACCCTGGGATGCAGCTGATGCTCAGCCGTTGCAGTAGTGCACAGAGTGACGCCAGACTTTGCAGGAGAGACATTTAGCTGCTTCGATTTGAGAAATTTGGCTAAGCTGCAGAGGTATTTGTTCATCTCCGTAGTGGCACGATCGATAACAGAGTCAGTGCATACAATTGTGATATCATTTGCATACAGACATAAGTGGAATATCGGATAGATATAAGGAGAATAGGCTTGGTGATAATACTCCACCTTGAGGAACGCCCGCCTTCAAGGGAACCGACTTCGACAGGTGTCCGTCAAATTTCACACGTATGGAGCGATCTTTGACGAAGTTGTCAGTCCATCGTTTGCACCAGTCGGGCATGTCACAGTCCAGAATCGATTTTGATAGCAAGGAAGTGCTGACATTGTCAAAAGCGGCAGTCAGATCAATTGCGACGACTAGACTTCTACCGGCGGGAGCATTTCTAATGAAACCAGCAATGATGTGTTCAGATATTGACGTTAATGCGGTGATGGTGGAGTGAGCCTTTTTGAAGCCATGCTGATGGACGTTCTGCTGTAGTGCGCCCTGGAGATGCGGGTTTATGATTTTCTCCGCCAACTTAGCGATAGGGGATAATAGGGATATGGGACGGTGTGACGTTGCTTTATCTTCTGGTTTGCCAGGCTTGGGAACTGGGAGAACAGTCGCTTGTTTCCAACGAGCAGGAATAATACCAGTGGTAAACGACGAATAAATAAGATCACTGAGTACCTCTGCGTACTGTTCCGGCAGATGCTTCAGATGAACGGCTGAGATGCCGTCTGGTCCTTCTGCCCTCGAATTCTTCATCGACTTGATGATGGTAGAGACGGTAGAAGCAGTTATGGCAGGTACGTCATGTCGACTGAGTTTTCTGATCGCACGTAAAGTACATCTGTGCTCTTTGTTGCGGCGAGATGAAGCAGAAGCATAGAGTTTACCAAGTTGACAGAGCAGCCTTGTATCCGAATTCAAATCTGCCCGAGGAACTCAAGCGTGTTGCGCGCAGGTGCCATCTTCTTCCCAGATAGTCGCTTCAGAATGGTCCACGCTTGTTTGCTATCAG
This sequence comes from Aplectana chamaeleonis, assembly GCA_029168955.1. Taxonomy (NCBI): domain Eukaryota; kingdom Metazoa; phylum Nematoda; class Chromadorea; order Rhabditida; family Cosmocercidae; genus Aplectana; species Aplectana chamaeleonis. Next base: position 212,257 of record JAPDOI010001134.1, read on the forward strand.
TCGCAAAATTGATGGATTCGGTGTACTCCCTCCAGCGTTTCTGCTTGTAGTCGTTCAGCATTTTAGAGATCTCATCTGACGGTAGTGAAATGCACGGATCGGAAGGATCAGTTCTGCGTCTGTCGTCCCGTTGTGTGATTAGCTCAGTGCTTCCTTTGGTACGTTAGGGTGGAACGTTCTTACACGACCGGTCGGAATGGCTATTCTGGAGGCTTCGCATATGGTATCGACGACGAACTTCTCTTTGTCATGAACAGAGCCAGCTAGCGGATAGTTGGCTACCCGGCTGAGCAGCACCTCCTTAAACAGGACCCAGTTAGCCTTACTGTAGTTAATGTAACATTTGCTACGGGAGCCAGAAAAAGGTGCGAGATGGCTATTAAAAGACAGATCCAATGTTGTGCTGATGGGTACATGATCACTGGCCATGGCCACAGATGTGAACCAGTTACAAGACATGGCAAGAGAAGAGGAAACGAACGTGACATCAGGTGAGGAGGGCCTGCCCGGCGATGGGAGACGAGTAGGAGAATCTTCGTTTATAGTAATTAGGTCACAATCATCCGCAAAAAGCTCAAGTAGTTCTCCTCTGTCATCAGGATCTAAGGAGGAGAACCAGGAAGGGGAATGAGCATTAAGGTCACCAGCCATGACAACAGATGAAGATGAGAGGATTGAAAATACATCATGTAAGTATGGAGTGGGATCAAATGCGTTGGGACAAGAGGTGGATGGGGGAATGTAAACATTGACAATATCCAGAGGACAGCTTTGCAATACTATATGAACTCCTATACATTCAACAACATTGTCATTGGGGAGGTCAATAAGGTGAGATGGAATTGAAGATCCTCTACTAATAAAAACCGAAAAAGAAGGAGGAGCGGAGGCTGCACTGGAACTCGTCCGAAACTTAGCGTCGACCTGCAGTTTCGTTTGAAAAAATGTAGGCGCGGACGAGTTTTGGCATGTAAAAAATAAAAGTCCTTTAAATTTTATGTACATCGGCATTGGGGCGCGCCAATGAACTGTACAGACGATTTTACATTGTGTTGTACGTAATGTACGTACCACTTCTCGAATTCGACGGCCGAGCCCAAAAATTCTCATTTTTGCTTTCCTCTCGTAATAACACTTTGCATGCATATTCTCCAACTAACGCTGGCAATTATTTTTTTGCAGTTTCTCTCCTATGTTTCTCTGGGATTTTTGTCTCGTCGCTGGTTAAATTCTGCACTATTTTTCTGGTGAGAAGGAATTTGAATATTGGTTCGATGTGTCGAATATTGGTTCCGCGATTGACGAGTGAGCTATACTTTTCATTAAATTTCTCTAATCAGCCTTTTTAATTTTTTTCGTTACAATAGTCTGAGGTAACCTCTTTTCTAGACAGGTAGAGTTCAACACTGGAAGTAGTTGATCACAGGATGGTTTCTTCGATCAGGATTTTGACCAACAGTAAGATCGACCCACACCCGAAGTCTTCCTTCCTTGCCGAGTTTTGGTTTCAAATGGTTTACCCGAATTGCAGGCAACACTAAAATCAGCCCCACCCGGGGATTACCTCCCTTGCCTGACGCCGTCCATTCAGGGTCGGAAATGATTTAAACCACTCCAAATTGCAGCCAACACTAAAATCAGCCCCCACCCGGGGATTACCTCCCTTGTATGACGGTGCAACCGAGGGCTGCACCGTCAATTTGGGTTTCAAGTGATTTCAACCACTCCAAATTGCAGCCAACACTAAAATCAGCCCCAACCGGGGATTACCTCCTTTTCTGACGGTGCAAATCCAGGCTGCACCGTCAATTTGGGTTTCAAGTGATTTCAACCACTCCAAATTGCAGCCAACACTAAAATCAGCCCCCACCCGGGGATTACTCTCCTTTCCTGACGGTGCAGCCGAAGGCTGCACTGTCCAATTTGGGTTTCAAGTGATTTCAACCACTCCAAATTGCAGCCAACACTAAAATCAGCCCCCACCCGGGGATTACCTCCCTTTCCTGACGGTGCAACCGAAGGCTGCACCGTCCAATTTGGTTTCAAGTGATTTCAACCACTCCAAATTGCAGCCAACACTAAAATCAGCCCCACCCGGGGATTACCTCCTTTCCTGACGGTGCAACCGAAGGCTGCACCTGTCCAATTTGAGTGGGTTTCAAGTGATTTCAACCACTCCAAATTGCAATAACACTAAAATCAGCCCCCAACCGGGGATTACCTTCCTTTCCTGACGGTGCAACCGAAGGCTGCACTGTCCAATTTGAGTGGGTTTCAAGTGACTTCAACCACTCCAAATTGCAGCCAACACTAAAATCAGCCCCCCACCCGGGATTACCTCCCTTTCCTGACGGTGCAACCGAAGGCTGCACCGTCAATTTGGGTTTCAAGTGATTTCAACCACTCCAAATTGCAGCCGTCACTAAAATCAGCCCCACCCGGGGATTACCTCCTTTTCTGACGGTGCAACTGAAGGCTGCACCGTCCAATTTGGGTTTCAAGTGATTTCAACCACTCCAAATTGCAGCCAACACTAAAATCAGCCCCACCCGGGAATACCTCCCTTGCTTGTCGGTGCAGCCGAGGCTGCACCGTCAATTTGGGTTTCAAGTGATTTCAACCACTCCAAATTGCAGCCAACACTAAATCAGCCAGGGGATTACCTCCTTTCCTGACGGTGCAAACCGAAGGCTGCACCGTCAATTTGGGTTTCAAGTGATTTCAACCACTCCAAATTGCAGCCAACACTAAAATCAGCCCCCACCGGGAATACACTCCTTGCTTGTCGGTGCAGCCAGAAGGCTGCACTCGTCCAATGGGTTTCAAGTGATTTCAACCACTCCAAATTGCAGCCAACACTAAATCAGCCCCGGGGATTACCTCCTTTCCTGACGGTGCAACCGAAGGCTGCACCAAATCCAATTTGGGTTTCAAGTGATTTCAACCACTCCAAATTGCAGCCAACACTAACATCAGCCCCCACCCGGGGAATACCTCCCTTGCTTGACGGTCATTCAGGGTCGGAAATGATTTAAACCACTCCAAATTGCAGCCAACACTAAAATCAGCCCCCACCCGGGGATTACCTCCTTTCCTGACGGTGCAACCGAGGCTGCACCGTCAATTTGGGTTTCAAGTGATTTCAACCACTCCAAATTGCAGCCGTCACTAAAATCAGCCCCCACCCGGGATTACTCTCCCTTTCCTGACAGGTGCAACCGAAGGCTGCACCGTCCAATTTGGTTTCAAGTGATTTCAACCACTCCAAATTGCAGCCAACACTAAAATCAGCCCCACCCGGGGATTACCTCCTTTCCTGACGGTGCAACCGAAGGCTGCACTGTCCAATTTGGGTTTCAGTGATTTCAACCCCTCCAAATTGCAGCCAACACTAAAATCAGCCCGCACCCGGGGATTACCTCCCTTTCCTGACGGTGCAACCGAAGGCTGCACCGTCCAATTTGGGTTTCAAGTGATTTCAACCACTCCAAATTGCAGCCAACACTAAAATCAGCCCCCAACCGGGGATTACCTTCCTTTCCTGACGGTGCAACCGAAGGCTGCACCGTCCAATTTGAGTGGGTTTCAAGTGACTTCAACCACTCCAAATTGCAGCCAACACTAAAATCAGCCCCCACCCGGGGATTACCTCCCTTTCCTGACGGTGCAACCGAAGGCTGCACCGTCCAATTTGGGTTTCAAGTGATTTCAACCACTCCAAATTGCAGCCAACACTAAAATCAGCCCCCACCCGGGGATTACCTCCCTTTCCTGACGGTGCAACCGAAGGCTGCACCGTCCAATTTGGGTTTCAAGTGATTTCAACCACTCCAAATTGCAGCCAACACTAAAATCAGCCCCACCAGGAATAACTCCCTTGTGACGGTGCAGCCGAAGGCTGCACAATCGTCCAATTGAGTTTCAAGTGATTTCAACCACTCCAAATTGCAGCCAACACTAAAATCAGCCCCCGGGATTACCTCCCTTTCTGACGGTGCAACCGAAAGGCTGCACCGTCCAATTTGGGTTTCAAGTGATTTCAACCACTCCAAATTGCAGCCAACACTAAAATCAGCCCCCACCCGGGGATTACCTCCTTTCCTGACGGTGCAACCAGAAGGCTGCACCGTCCAATTTGGGTTTCATGATTTCAACCACTCCAATTTGCAGCCAACACTAAAATCAGCCCCCACCCGGGGATTACCTCCTTGGTTGACGGTGCATCCTGTTGGGTTTCAAGTGATTTCAACCACTCCAAATTGCAGCCAACACTAAAATCAGCTCCCACCCGGGGATTACCTCCTTTCTTGACCCGACGGTGCAACCGAAGGCTGCTCTGTCCAATTTGGGTTTCAAGTGATTTCAACCACTCCAAATTGCAGCCAACACTAAAATCAGCCCCCACCCGGGGATTACCTCCTTTCCTGACGGTGCAACCGAAGGCTGCACCGTCAATTTGGGTTTCAAGTGATTTCAACCACTCCAAATTGCAGCCAACACTAAAAAATCAGCCCCACCCGGGGATTACCTCTCTTGCTGACGGTGCAACCGAAGGGCTGCACTGGTCCAATTTTGGTTTCAAGTGTATTCAACCACTCCGAATTGCAGCCAACACTAAAATCAGCCCCCATCCGGGGATTACCTCCTTACTTGACGGTGCGGCCGAAGGCTGCACTGTCCAATCTGAGTTTCAAGTGATTTCAACCACTCCAAATTGCAGCCAACACTAAAATCAGCCCCCACCCTGGGATTACCTCCTTGCCTGACGGTGCAACCCAAGGCTGCACCGTCAATTTGGGTTTCAAGTGATTTCAACCACTCCAAATTGCAGCCAACACTAAAATCAGCCCCCACCCGGGATTACCTCCACTTGTGACGGTGCAGCCGAAGGCTGCACTGTCCAATTTGGGTTCAAGTGATTTCAACCACTCCAAATTGCAGCCAACACTAAATCAGCCCCCACCCGGGGATTACCTCCTTTCCTGACGGTGCAACCGAAGGCTGCACCGTCCAATTTGGGTTTCAAGTGATTTCAACCACTCCAAATTGCAGCCAACACTAAAATCAGCCCCCACCCGGGGATTACCTCCTTGTGACCCGACAGTTGCAACCTAAGGCTGCACCGTCCAATTTGGGTTTCAAGTGATTTCCAACCCACTCCCAATTGCAGCCAACACTAAAATCAGCCCCCACCCGGGGATTACACACTCACTGCCTGACACCGTGCATTCAGGGTCGGAAATGATTTCTGAAACCACTCCAAATTGCAGCCAACACTAAAATCAGCCTCCACACTGGGGGATCTGCTTCCTTGCTCTGACAGGTGCAACCCAAGGCCTGCACTGTCCAATTTGGGTTTCAAGTGATTTCAACCACTCCAAATTGCAGCCAACACTTTAAAATCAGCCCCATCTATCCGGGGATTTGTCACCTCCTTTGGTTTGACGTCCTATTTGGGTTTCAAGTGGATTTCAACCACTCCCAAATTGCAGCCAACACTAAAATCAGCTCCCACCCGGGATTACCTCCCTTTTCTTGACGGGTTATGCAACCGAAGGCTGCCCCCGTCCAATTTGGAGTTTCAAGTGATTTCAACCACTCCAAATTGCAGCCAACACTAAAAATCAGCCCCCCACCCGGGATTACTCTCCTTTCCTGACGTGAAGATTGCAACCAGAAGGCTGCACCGTCCAATTTGGGTTTCAAGTGATTTCAACCACTCCATAATTGCAGCCAACACTAAATCAGCCCCCACCCGGGGATTACCTCTCTTGCCTGACAGGTGCAGCCGAAGGCTGCACGTGTCCAATTTGGGTTTCAAAGTGATTTCCAACCACTCCAAATTGCAGCCAACACTAAATATCAGCTCCCCCACCGGGGATTTCACCTCCCTTTCCTGACGGTGCAACCGAAGGCTGCACCAATCCAATTTGGGTTTCAAGGGCGGATTTCTAAGCCACTCCCAAATTCCTGCAGCCAACACTAAAATCAGCCCCCACCCGGGGATTACCTCCCTTGCCTGACGGTGCAACCGCAAGGCTATATTGCACCGTCCAATTCTGGAGTTTCAAGTGATTTCAACAGCACTCCAAATTGCAGCCAACACTAAAATCAGCCTCCCCACCCGGGGATTACCTCCCTTGCCTGACAACACTGCATTCAGGGTCCGGAAATGATTTAAACCACTCCAAATTTAGGCAGCCAACACTAAAATCAGCCTCCACCTGGGGATTACCTTCCTTGCCTGACAGTTGCAACCCAAGGCTGCACCGTCCAATTTGGGGGTTTCAAAGTGATTTCAAAAACCACTCCAAATTGCAGCCAACACTAAAAGTGTTTATCAGCTCCCTCATCCCGTGGATTACACTCTCCTTGGTTTTTCTGACTGGTCCTATTTGGGTTTCAAGTGATTTCAACCACTCCAAATTGCAGCCAACACTAAAATCAGCTCCCACCCGGGGATTACCTCCCTTTCTTTGACAGGTGCAACCGAAGGCTGCCCCGTCCAATTTGGGTTTCAAGTGATTTCAACCACTCCCAAATTGCAGCCAACACTAAAATCAGCCCCCACCTGGGATTCTGCCTCCCCTTTCCTGACAGGTGCAACCGAAAGGCTGCACCGTCAATTTGGAGTTTCAAGTGATTTCAACCACTCCAAATTGCAGCCAACACTAAAATCAGCCCCCACCCGGGGATTACCTCTGCTTGCCTGACGGTGCAACCGAAGGCTGCACCAAATCAATTTGGGTTTCAAGTGTATTCAAATCCAACTCCTGAACCCCGGTGCAGCCAACACTTGAAAATCAGCCCCCCCATCCGGGGATTACCTCCCTTGCGCTTGACGGCGGATTGCAGCCGAAGGCTGCACACGTCTGAGCAGGTTTCAAGTGACTTCAACCACTCCAAATTGCAGCCAACACTAAAATCAGCCTCCACCCGGGGATTACTCTCCCTTGCCTGACAGGTGCAAACCCAAGGCTGCACCGTCCAATTTGGGTTTCAAAGTGATTTCAAACCACTCCAAATTGCAGCCAACACTAAAACCAGCCCCCCACCCGGGATTACCTCTCCTTGCTTGACCCAAGTGCGGCCGAAGGCTACTACCGTCCAATTTGGGTTTCAAGTGATTTCCAACCACTCCAAATTGCAGCCAACACTAAAATCAGCCCCCCACCCGGGGATTACCTCCTTGCTCCTGACAGGTGCAACCGAAGGCTGCACCTGGTCCAATCTTGGGTTTCAAGTGGATTTCCAACCACTCCAGATTGCAGCCAACACTAAAAATCAGCCCCCACCCTGGGATTACCTCCCTTGCCTGACGGTGCAGCTTTGAAGGCTGCACTGTCCAATTTGGGTTTCAAGGCGGATTTCAACCACTCCAAATTGCAGCCAACACTAAAATCAGCCCCCCACCCGGGATTACCTCCCTTGCCTGACACTGCATTCAGAAGGCCGTCTGGGAAATGACTTAAACCACTCCAAATTGCAGCCAACACTAAAATCAGCCTCACCTCCGGGGATTACTCTTTCTTGCTTCTGATTGGTGCAAATCCAAAGGCTGCACTGTCCAATTTGGGTTCTCAAGTGATTTCAACCACTCCAAATTGCAGCCAACACTAAAATCAGCTCCTCATCCGAGGATTATCCTCCTTTTTCCTGACGGTGCAACCGAAGGCTGCACTTCCCGTCTCAATTTGGGTTTCATGCGTGATTTCCAACCACTCCAAATTGCAGCCAACACTAGTAAATCACAGCCCCCCACCCGGAGATTACCTCCCTTACTGACGGTGCAGCCGAAGGCTGCACTGTCCTATTTTGGGTTTCAAGTGATTTCAACCCGACTCCAAAATTTGCAGCCAACACTAAAATCAGCCCCCACCCGGGGATTACCTCCTTTCTCCTGATTTGGTGCAACCGAAGGCTCGCACCGTCCCGACTTTGGGTTTCAAGTGATTTCAACCACTCCAAACTGCAGCCGTCACTAAAATCAGCCCCCACCCGGGGATATACCTCCCTTTCCTGACGGTGCAAACTGAAGGCTGCACCGTCCAATTTGGAGTTTCAAGTGATTTCAACCCACCCAAATTGCAGCCAACACTAAAAATCAGCCCCCACCCGGGGATTACCTCCCCTTTCCTGACGATTGCAGAACCGAAGTTGCTGCACCGTCCAATTTGAGTTTCAAGTGATTTCCAACCACTCCAAATTGCAGCCAACACTCAAAATCAGCCCCCACCTGGGATTACTCTCCCTTTTCCTGACGGTGCAACCTGAAGGCTGCACCCGTCTAATTTGGAATTTCAAGTGATTTCAACCACCCAA
>JAPDOI010001135.1:0-220444 GCA_029168955.1 Aplectana chamaeleonis
GGATTGTTCACTGGTCCTTAGAAATGAAAAAGGAGCAGGAATAATATCAAAAGATATTATTAACGACAGAGGTTCTTTTTGAGAGTTCTTAAGTGTGAAACACTACGCTTTGCAGATGCTGGAGGGCATGGGGTCGAAAGAAAGCAGCGAAAACGGAACGAAAATCGATGAAAAAAGCGAAGTGACAGTCGTTAGCCCAGTACTCCTGCTTACCCGCCCCGCCCCCGTTCTGACGGGCTTGTGGCACCGTGGACGTTTTCGAATGTCAAGCAACACCGCCATGTCCTGTCTGATCGATTTGGCCATTAGCGCGCGCTAGTGGAAACTAGCAGAACGCGCGTAAAGCTCGACCGCGCCCTGAACCTCCACGTACGTTAAAAGCCGATATTCTAAGCTTATTCTGAGCGCTTTTTCTTTGCTATTTCTTCGCTATTTGATGGCCTCACGACCGAACCACCACATTTTTGTGTCGAACTCGATAATGATACTCAGCGTGAACACTGCCTTTAGAAGAAGGATTTCGAAAAATCAAGCTTCAAGAATCTGGGTATTACTCGCCTGCACTCAATTTCATGAACGAAGCATAGAGGCTGTGCTACTGCTACAATGTTACTACGCTATTACTTTAACTACGCTATGACTATTATTTAATTACGCTATTGGTACTGTACTGCTACGCTATTGCTTTAACAACTACTACTAAAAGTATCGCAACATTTTGCCGCGCGCATTATCTTTGAGACAATCAGTTTCAGGAAAATTCAATTCACAAAACGCACCGTTAGGTAGACATTTAAAAACAGTGTTCACGATAAAAATGTGTTTCAGTTTCCACTAGGAATGGGTAGTGGAGGGGCACAATGTAACGTTGACGTCGAAAGAAGGCATGGCGAAAACGAGGTACGGGAAGAAGCTCCAAGAGCCTGAAATTTGCCATTTCGAGCGCAAGGTAAACCTCAAAAGCGCATCACACGCCCACCGACGTAAACAAATGAATGCTCAAGATCGTGAGATGAGCGATGATTTCCAATCCCATTAGCCCCGTTCTTCCCTTCATTCTCAGCTTCCTCTCTTTGCTCGGAATTGAAACCGCGCCAGATCCGGCTGCAGGAGACGCAAGTTACAAGCCTCGGACAACTCGTCCACCATTTTCCCTAACTCCAATTTTAAGGGGCCATAACTCCATTCCCAGAAGGTATGATACGATTTCAGAGACATCATTGGAATCAGCGTGGGGCCGTTTTCAAGATAGGCAGGAAAACAGAAAAACAATTTTCATCGTGAACACTGCCTTTAAACCATGTTTATTCATAGAATAAAAAAATTCGTTCAAAAGGAATTACAAGTAATCGAACTTTTTTTGCCAAGTTGAGCATATGCTCCCGTTTATACAAAGGCTAGTGCAGGTATTGGCAGTATTCTCCCACTGAAGGACTAAGATTCCCCATATATGGAAGGAATGGCCTTTTTGTGTGGCTATACTAGAAGTGGCGTATTGTGTCTATAGCACTCTCTGGTGTTTTGAGATGTAATGGAGACCTCGAGACTCTAAACGACGTGGTTGAATAGATGGGATGAGAGAGCTCCATCCTTTCAATGCATGTTTGGACCATTAGAAATGAAAAAAAAACAGTCAGCTTCCGCACCACATTGGTTTCGATAGTCATGGCTGGTTCCATTTTATTTCTTCAGTTGATATGAAATCCTTTCCTGGCATTATAATTCTTAATCCATAAAACAGTTATTGGGGATTGCGCTCACTGCTTAATGTACGCTTTCCGTGTATTTGAGAAATCGTGGTCTGTCAGTGAGTGGATGTTTTTCCAAATAACAAAATTTTCCCGGACCTGGTGTATGTATCCGATTGGAAACGTCCTGCCGACGTACAAATGCCTCTAACAAGGACTGAACGTTTTAGAAACAGCACGCAGAACAGGAGCTGCAAAGGGTTTCTGTCGCAGCCTTGATTTGAACTTCTTATTGGTTGCTCTCTCCGGCCTTCCAACTTTTTCAGGAGCTGATGCAGAGAGTAGGTGGCGAATTGGCGTGGTTCATTAGCAGGAGTTATCTACGCACGGAGAATCTCTTTTGGTTTCAGTGGAATTCGCCCTACATCTCTTTAATCAATTTGGTATCACACATACTTTCCAAGCATCAGCTATCGCTCTTTCATTCCTTACATCAGGACCCTTCTTCACGAAGCAGAAAGCTACACTTTCTTTGTATTGACTCCTCGTTAAAGGCACAGTCAAAACCTCACAATCGTTTTTCTGTTCTTCCGCCTATCTTAATGGTTCCATGCTGATTCTGATGATGTCTCTGCCGGAATCGTACCGAAGACCCTCTCTGGCGTAACTGAGTTATGGCCCCTTGAAAAATTTAGCCACCGAAGCATGCTGGACCAGTTGTCCGGGGCTTGTAACTTCCGCCATTTGCAACCGATGTAAGCGAGTTGACCTGAATAATTACAGAGGCTGAGAATAAAGGGTAAGAACAGGACTTTTGATCGGCAAGCATCAAAATTCATCTAGCTACTATTGAGCTTGAAAGACCATGAAAGGCGCGTGCCAAAGTGGCTACCTGAGTGTAGGCGCCCCAGAGTGGATTCTTCCTATAACTCGCTTCTTGAGAGGAAATGAGAGCTCGCACTTTGCAGTTGTATGGGGGCTGGGTCTACTTCACAATTTTGTTAAAATCTCAGATTTCACGTCCCTGAAGGCTTGGACTGTGCCTTTGGCAGCACCTTCAGCCTTTCTGCCGCGTTTCTATGCTCTCCCATATAACACTTGAAGGCAGCATACACGCTCGTAAAAGTTGTCGAGATAACTACATTAGTGGGGTCGTGCGGGCCCTAGAAGAGCTTTCACGAAGTTGCAAGCGTTAAGAAACAGGATTAAAATGACCGTATTTGAGCTGTATAAAGTAACCAAATCATACTTTCTCCGCCCATCGATACGGGCGCCGCCCCTCAATACAGATATTCAGTGCTCGATTACGGTCATTTTGAATACTTTTTTACGCCTCTGACGGCGTAGGCGTTCAAAGAAAGGAGCTAATACACGAGTGCACCGGCGTCGTTATCCCAATAAATTTGCCGCTGGCTCCGCTATTTCAGCCAATGCGGTACAACTCGTCCACTTCTGGGCCAATATAGAACGAGCCGTTATATCTTCATTTCACTCGTTTTTTCGCTCTTTTTCGTCATTTCTGGAATATTAACAGCTTCAGACTTTTGATTCATTCCATAAAATTGATATCATGTTTGAGCGTGTTTGCCTGCTTCAAAGGCAGCGTCCGCTGCATATGAAAAACCGCAGCACTCGGTTTTTCTTCTCAATCCAATGTTTGATCCAATTGGAGAGGGTTAGCAAAGGCTTGGAGACCTTTAATGCTGCGTATTCATAATGCTATACCTTCTTGGAAAACCGCTCCATGGTCTGAAAAGGCGTTTTCCTGGTCGATCATCTAGCACGCGAGGAGCAGAAGCTCCACAACGAGGCCAATGGCAGGCAAATCCAAAATTCCAAAATTCTTTATTTCGAGAAATTCTCAAAGCGTTTAAACGTGTGTATTGAAAAAGTTTCCTATTTTTAGAAGTTCTGACACTGACGCCAAAAGATGTCCCCTTGCCCCCAACTTAGCAAGAAGTTACCGAGGCTAAACCCTTTCAGTCGTCCAGCATTTTCCGACATTTGTGTATTATACAGGACACACCAATACGGACGTGGAAAGACCTGAACACGGTTTTTAGCGCGTACACTGCCTTTAAGGAACCAGACGAGTTCACACTGCTCACCCACGCCAGGAACTCGATCTTCTACCGTTTCTTCAGAAAATGAGATTACAAGAAAATTAGAAAAAATAAGATTTCTCATTGCTTAGTTGAAAAACAAGTGCCAGAAAGAACTTAAGGCTTCCGTTTCCGATATAGTCTGGGCATTGACCAACCGGCTAGATCCACCGAATTGATTGGCCGTGGAGCTCGCGGTCAACTGCGCAGATTAACCATGGGCGCGGTCTCCCTTAAAGGCAGTGTTCACGATGAAAATCGTTTTTCTGCTTTTCTGCCTATGTTGAAAAACGGCCCCATGTGCTGATTCCAATGGTATCTCTGAAAATCATACAGAGACCTTCTGTGAACGCAGGTATGGTCCCTCAAAGATTGAGCCATGGAAACATGGTGGACGAGTTGTCCGAGGCTTGTAACTTCCGCCATTTGCAGCCGATCTATGCTGAGCTGACTTGAGTAAAGAGAGAAGCTGAGAATGAAAGGGAAGAACGGGGGCTAATGATTGAAAAATCAACGTCGCTCATCTCACAATCTCGAGCATTCATTTCTTCACACGTCGGTGGGCGTGTGATGCGCTTTGGGGTTTTCAATGCGCTCGAAGTTGCAACTTCGGGCTCTTTTGGAGCTTCTTCCTGGCCCGTTTTCATGCATTCTTTTACCGACGTTAGCGTTGCAGAGTGTCCCTCCAACTACCCAACTCCATGTGGAATTTCGAAAACTTTTTTCATCGTGGACACTGCCTCTAAGTGTTAAAGGCATCGTGTGTGCTGAAAACGCTCTACCGCTTCTTCTGGTCGATATCTGGCTCTGGCCCGACTAAGACCGTAGGGAATAGTTTGGCGGATCTAAACGTATCGTTGGAAATATGCAAAAAGTCGAAAGAATAACATGCCGTCAAAAGGGCCGGCTCTTTAGCTATCATCTATCACAATTGGGCCAATCGATTTCATGTTGCTGGTAGGATTTCCTTGCGATCCAGTGCTGTTCAGAAATCAATTGATCTGAATTCCAACGCCACTGTGTCAAGTGCTTTGTGCCTTGATATTCAGGACGGACTGTGGTTTTTGAAGAGCTTCTTGGCGATTCTCATTTACTAGATTTCCAACCTCACTCAGAAATATTAAAATAAAGCATGGTCTTCTGCGCATACGACATATCTTCCCAAGTTGCCGGACTGCGCCTTCAAAGGCACAGGACAACCCATAAAATTAATTTCCGGATTTGATGCTTGTCTTGGAGAGAGTCACACGCTGATCACAGTGGTGTTTCTTAATTCGTCCAAAACCCCCAATAAACACAGTTATGGCTTCCTGAAGATGCCTGAATTTTGAGGTTGAAAAATTGGTGGACGAGTTGTCTCAGGCCTCTATTTCTCTTCAGTGATCGTAATCGTTACATGCGAAAGCAAACCAGGATAAGGAGATAGCCCGGCAATGGACTGGCGGCAGAAGAAACATAGACCTGTGGGAATTCACCCATCCATATAGCCGCTATCGAGTTCGGAAAATCAGAAAAGGGGGTCGGGCCTGTGGTGGTGAGCGAAGGGGGTCGGGCCTGTGGTGAGTCGCGTTATATCTCAGCTTATTTGGAGGAACGAGACTCTCGCATTTGGTACGTGTTATACAGGAGGGGTCTTCTACACAATGTGCACACAAAAATCTCAAAATTCATATCTGAGGTGTACTGTGCCTTAAAAGGCAGAGTACACGATAAATATCACACTCAGAGTTCCGACACAAAAATGGGGTTGATTGGTCGTGAGGTTACTAATAACAGTGAAGAAACAACGACGAAAAACGTTCCGGGAATAGCTCTTCAAATAACGGTTTCTAACGTTCAGGGCGTGGACGAGCTCATGAGCCGTGCTAGTTTCAGCGCAAGCGCGTGCTAATCACGAAATGTGCGCGAATCGATCAGGCTGGACGCGGCAAAGTCAGCTTGGCAATTTGCCATAGAAGTGCTCGTCCGAATGGGGGGGAGCGGACCGGGATAGGTAGGAGCACTGGGATAACATTCAAAGGCGTTTCTATCAATTTCTGAACCGTTTTCGCTTTGTTTTCTTCAACCCCATCCCCTCCAGCATCTACCAGGCCTGTTTTAGTGTTCCACCCTGAAACTTCGAGAGAACGAGATTTTATCGTGGACACTATACTTTTACACATTTTCAGATTTTTTCGAATATTCGATTTTTTCGAATGATTCGGAAGTTTAGCCGTTGTCAAATATTCGACTTGTCAAATGATTCGAAGTCGACTTTTTCAGTCGAATGATTTTTCAAGATCATTCAGATTCGGTCAAAGTATAGTGGAGACTGCCCTTAAAGGCACTGTCCAAACCTCAGAGTTAATTTGTAATATTTTGATCCGATTCGCCGTCTATAGCAACTCCTGCCAGAAAGCGCACGAAATCTCAATTCGCTTTCAAATAAGCGAGAAAAGAGCTAGGAAAACGTCGGCCACGCCCCCTTGAAAGAAAAACATGAGCAACGCCCACTAGCTTGGAGATTTCCTGACCTTAATAGGGATGAGACGCGCGAATGACTTTTATCCAAAATCTATGTTCTTCCTTTTTATTTTCAGGCTGGCTGTATATTGTGGAAAGCCTGCTTCCAGACCGATGGCTGCAAATAGCGAAGGAGAAAATACTGACTCACGAGACAACTCGTCCGCGAACTTACCAAGGATCAAATTCAAAATTTTTGAGAAGCAAACAACCTTGGTTCGTAAATGAGTTCTGCGCGATTTTGAAGACATCATTGTGATCAGCACATTGAAATTCTCTCCAAGATAGGCAGAAAAACGAAAAATCGATTCTGAGCTGGACTGTGGCTTTAAACCCTAGCAAGGGGAGGCGTGCTAAGGCCGACTTCAAAAACATCTCTCTCTCGGGAAATGAATCGATTTGTGGCGAACTACATTGTCCGTAATTGAAATGTCGCTTTTAAAGGGTACGGCAATACAATATTATCATAGATTGTAGTTTTAGCTTAAATATTATGACGTCTCTTGCATGGAAGGTGGTCTATTTCATTGCCCGCCCTATTCTTCAGTGAAGGGTGTAATGCAAGTATTTTCACGGTAAAATAGCGAAATATTCTTGTTTTTTTTTCTTATGCATGTCGCTATGGGGAGAGCTGGGTGTCTCAACAAGCCACTAGTAAAACTTCATTCTTTCATCAGCTACAACTTCAAGGCATTTTTCGCACTGGAAACCACTTTCCATTTTCAGGCTCAATTTCAAGAATGGGCCGGGTAGACCATATCGGTAGACTTCGAGGAGTCAAAAAATTAGAGGCCATTAGGTTGGAAGGGTTATAAAGATTAGGACTCGCCACCTGCTCTCACCAGTCATCTATAACTTTTTTTTCTCAGAATGTTGATGCGACCGTTGAAAACATGATAAACAGTTACGTCAATGAAGCCCCACATGAAGAACAACTTCGGAAATGACAATTACAGGTTCTTCAAATGGAGAAAAACTTCAAAAACGATCTTACGACCAAAATTTAAACGCAATTTTACAGCGTGTTCAGACTTAATTTAATTTCTAGGAATGAAAGGTTTTTCAGCAGGCCCTCGACGTTGTTTGTTAACTTTACTGGAGAGGGTCAAGTAATGCAAAGAGGCAGAAAAAAATAATATATATGGTTTTCTGCGAGTACGATGCCTTTTGTGACTCGATTGCTCATGGGTGGGGGATAGGGTAGGATACCAAGTTCACACACTCGCATGGTAGCATACCTGCTTCAGAAAGTTTCACTGAGTGGGTCTCCAAGGCAACACGACTTCTAACAAAAGGAATAAATCGGAAATTCCTCCATCTTGAAAATTTTCTGCCCTGCTACCATCGAAAATAGGGCAGAAACAGTACTACATAAGTGTGCATACCTGTATGGGACTATTTTATGATCTGGTTTAAGCGTCTCTTTTAATCCATATGAAACCCCACAGTCATAGTGTCCCTGAAAAGTGTAAACATCACAAAAAGGGTGAGACTGGTAAGTATGTGGACAGCTCCGCCCACATGAAATGAAATAAATGTAGCAGTACCGGGACGTATGTATTTGACTTGTGAAGTTGACTGGATTGTTTGCACCCAACACAGCTATTGCGCCGTAATTTGACTTCAAAGTTAATTTTTTTATTGATTATACCTTTTAATAGCTAGCTGACGATAAATTATGGAACAACTTACAAAGTCCTGATATAGCCATTTAAGTAGAGAAATTATTTTTCTGAGGTAGTCTCCCACATTTCTCCTCCTTTCATGCGCAACTGGGTACATGATTTACTCTAATAATCACCTAGAAGTGGCTTCATTCACTTCTGTTTTATCGAGAGAGTATCTTCTTGAAGGCCTTATCACCTGACATACCTTGAACATTTTTGTGAACTGCTCGTAGGTTGTGATGCAAGAGTCTGCGTCCTGACTTTGTTACGGGGGATGAGAAAGTGCGAGCTCATAATCATTTGTAGGATTTCTATCATGCTAATGTGCTCGCTAATTGTGGCATTGAAAAAAGGAGAGGTTCTGTCATGATATGCTTCTGGGTGTAGTCTTTAAGCTCTGATGTGTTTTCCTCTGAAGTAGTCGTTTCAATGTTGTTGTTAGGTCACTCGCGTTCTCAGTAAGATTTTAAAACCTGCCAATATTCTCTTAACATGACTGAACTGGGATCGTTCTGAAGACAAATCATAGGAACGTGTGATCTGAAATGGACTTATAATGGAGATGAGCACATAGGGAAAATCAAATGCAATGCAAATTTCCTCTTACTTGCCTACAAAGAACTTGTTGATTTCTTCGCCCGGATAGAGAGTTTTCTAAAAGTTAGAAATTCAATCGCATCATTGACGCTTCCCTGCTCTCCTGTACGATTCGGAAGCGAAGTTGCACTTCACTAATTCGGATCACCTGATAACAACTATTATTTCCATGGTCTGTAACATCTTTTTTAAGAATGATGTTCTCTGACACATGCTAGAGGAAAACTGGTCCCATAGCGGGTGCAAATTGGTGTCAAATCAGGATTATTTCTTTCCTTCCGCGTTTAACACTCATGTTTCCAATTTTCAAATAATTGCGCTGTCTACTGGAGTGTTTTCTCTTGTTTTATCGATCAGAAGAAGTCGCAACGCTGTCAGTGAAACCATTTTTCATATAGACATTCTCTTACGATTGCGCTTCCACCGGCGCTTTCGGCTCTAGGATTCAGTGGAAGACATAAAACTGTGCAGTATGGGATGAGTTAGACGTTTCTGTTCTATTCGGTACCATCTCGAGCGTCCTTTTAATGGCACAAATGTCCAACCCTGCCAGAATCGTTTTTCCGTTTTTCTGCCTCATATTGAGAGAACGGTCTCACGCTGAGGATTCACAATGATATCTCTGAAGTCGTCCAAGACCCCTCTTTGAACAAAAGTTATGGCTCTTCAGAAATGCCTCTAGATTTTGAGAGGCAAAAAAATTGGTGGACAGAGTTGTCTCAGGCCTATATTTCTCTCTTCATTCTCCGCATAGTTGCGCGAGAGCGAGCCAGAAGGAGAGACAGCTCCGGCAGTGGATCTGGAAAGAACGAGGACTTGTTGGCATTCACTCATCCATTGAGCCGGTATCGAGTTCGAAATTCTCTGGCTTAGGGTCGGGCCTGTAGATGGTAGAGCGAAGGGGGTCGGGCCTGTGCAGTGGTCGCTTATATCTCGCTTATTTGGAGGGTACTTCTGGCACGTGTTGTTTGGGGAGAGGCTTACTGCGCAATCAAATATACATAAAATAAAATTCATGTCTGAGGGTGTACGCGGCAGTGTTCACGATAAAAACGGTCTTTGAAAGAACGGCTGAGAAGGGAGTCACAGATAGCCCTATACGGCTCCTCACGAGTATGTAGCTGTGCTATGCCTGCCTAAGCACCTCCACTCCCTGCAACGGCCAACAAGGGGAAGTTGGCGGAGTAGGGTATAGCACATACAAGTTTGGAGGACCACGTAGGCTATCCATGAGTCGTTCTTGAGCCGCTATTTCGCCATGTTATTGTTGCAACGGACTTCTAGCACATTCGATTTCAAGCGTGCAAACTCGATGACTGTATCTCTTTATCGTCAGAATGTAGTACCTTTAACGATACTGTTGACACATCGTCACCACGCTAAAGGATGCACTCGTGAAAGAGAGGAGATTCGAGTGGGAATTTCTAAATCACTTGTCTAAGGCTCCACTTTAATCTCCGTCATATGTATTCTGGAGCGCGGGAACGGCGCCCTCGGAGTTGCGTTGGTTGTAGTGTAAAACAGCACCTATGAATTCAGAATTATATAGTTGTTCGTTTCGCGTGCATCGTAGCATAGTTGTATAAGAACGAAAATAAATTCGAAAATTTTCAGGTTTTCTTCTTTCGTTTGTTTGAAAAATTGTCAGAGCCTGATTTTTTTTCTCAAAATTAATTCGTACTAAGTTTTCATCGCCAATTCCTTTCGATTTTCATTCGTTCGAATTTTTAATAGTCCAACGGAATTTTCGCAATTTTCGTTTCGTTCGAGATCTGATTTTTCGATTTTTTTTTGAAAACTCGTCCGATTTTTCTAGTCGATTTCGAATCCTAGGTTGCTACGTTTCATTAATCCTCGGGCAGGGTCGTCATGCGCGCGTGGACCGAACAACTCACCTGCTCGTTTAATTTGTGCTTGAGACGGGTAAAATCAGAAGCCCTTCCCGTCCAACGTAAGTCCGAGCTGAGCGAGCAGCAGCGGTCGGTCATTAGACTGGATCATTCTTTGAAACGAGGGCGAAAAAGACTATATACTCTGTTTATCTTGAATTGCACAAAACACGGTGTCCGCTACTAGTCCTCTACTTGGCCCGCAGCAGTAGCCATGGTGTACGTCCACGACGCCTTCTCGGCAGACCCGGGTGTGCACCCGGTGTGCAGAGCAATCGAATCGTTAATGCCGTCACTCCGGCCACCCAACCCTGCCACCCGGGTCTGCCGAGATCGCGTCGTGGACGTACAACTACGGTAGCTAGTGGGCCAAATTAGAGGACGCATTGGCGGACCGTGTTTTGTGCCAAAAACGTTCAAGATAAACAGAGTATATATGTATAGTTCAGTTCCGCAATCACGTTCAGTCCTCATTATCACAATCTTAGAAGCTTTAACTGGTTGTTTTTGAGAAAATCAACTAGAATCATTCTCAAAACAACTGTGCTTCGCTTCTACGATTGTGGATAATAGAGACTTTGCGGACTGAACACGATTGCGAACTAGATCATATGTGTCTTGGACAGGAATATGTATCTCATGACTTGGAGCCAGAACATCGAACACGGGTGCAGAATATTCATTCTCAGAAACAGAAGAACAACATTACCAAATAACAAAAAACAACCATGAATTACTAGTGGAAGTTCATATTTAAAAAAACTGAAAATGGATCACAAACTCCTGTGTCGTGCACCTGTCAGCAACTTCCTTAGACAAAAATTGAGCGAAAAAAAAATCTTTGTCCTATGTATGATGTCGGAATATGTAGTATCAATGTCCATATCAAAACTGCGGACCTAAGCTCTATCTGGACAGAGTACTATTTTTGAGAGTCAGGAGGTAGAAACGAATTCTTTGCCTGCAGACCCAACCTAGGAGGGTACTTTGCGGAGCTGAACACGATTACACGCCCGTTTTGGAGTCTTACGGAATGAAGTTCTTAGGCTTTGGGCAGAGATAAAGAACACTATAACGTACTGAGTTAAACAAAAAATTTACCTCCCCCTCTGATATACCCAAAAAAGAGACTCTGTTACTACTCGTCAAGTAGATTAAATTTATTCCTTAGAATATTCCCCACAACAACCGAATACTTATTTTGGTTTACACTTTTTGCCCGTTTAGATAATGGTGACCGGCCTAGTTAACAGGTCTTCTGAGAAAATTTGTCTGGATAGGTAAGCAGCAGTCAAACCCACGACTCTAGCTAAGCTCTTGCAAATGAAGCATCGAGTCCAGTTTCGAGAAAAACATCTGAATTTTTCGAAAAAGTTTGGAAAATTTTCCAAATATGCGAAAAAAACAAAAATTTATAGCGAATTCTCGAAGATGAAATTCGCTATAAACTTCGATTAGTTTCAAAATCTTTTCCAATCTCCAAAATTCCGAAAGTTTTTCGAAATTCTTTCAAACGAAATTTTCTCGGTTTTCTTTCATCTTAAATTTTTTCAAACAACAAATTTTTTTTCTAAGGTTTTCCGAATTTCGATTCGCATTTTTTCTGAACTGATTTTTTCCATTTTCTCTCTTTTTTCCTAAAATCTTTCCAACGTGAAATTTTCAATTTTCGTTCGTCGACATTTTCTTCTTCAAAATTATACAACTAGACATGGTAGTGGAAGAATGCGCCGCTTTCGTTGCACACTTTCGAATACTGGTTCAAAGTCGATCATTGATTCTATCCAGTATTCTGAAATTGAAAAATGGGTTCCAGACTCATCTCCAGACAATCAATCAACTGTTTTTCAGAGTCTACCGCTGACCTTCGCAACGGTATATTTATGGTTAACACGCACACAGAATATATAAATACACTCAAAGAGTTGCACCCGCTGCGCATCGCGCCTCGGATTTTTTCGGAACGTTCATCAAAATTCTATTCGGAGAGTTTTACAACCCAGGATTTCAAGAGAAATGCATTCGATCGAAACTTTCGAAAAGCTTAATCGGTAATTCTTGGGATACTTTTAAAGGCAGTGTTCACGATAAAAATCATTTTTTTCTCTTTCCCCTGCCTATCTCGGAAAACGGCCCCATGCTGATTCCAATGATGTTCTGAAATCGTACAAGACCTTCTGGGATCGGAGTTGTGGTCCCTTAAAAATCGAGCTAAGGAAACATGGTAGACGAGCTGTCCGATGCTGGTAACTTCCGTCCCTTCGCAGCCGATGTATGCGTGAGCTGACCTGAGAAGAGAGAAGTTGAGAACGTGGGAAGAACAGGGCGAGTGACGAAATCATCGCTTATCTCACGATCTCGAGCGTTCATTTGTTCATGTCGGTGGCGTGTGTTGCGCTTTTGGGTCATTTGAGCTTGAATCTGGCAAAATCGGGCTTTTTTGGAGCTTTCTTCCTGGCTCGTTTTCATGCGTTCTTTCGACATTAACGTTACAGTGTGCCCCTCAACTACCCATTCCTAGTGGAAACTGAAACGCATTTTTTATCGTGAACACTGCCTTTAAACCATATTCTTCTTTCTCCATACGAAATTCACTACTTTGAAAAGAGTTTTGAAGAAGGAAAGGTCGGGGAACTGAGCACAGGAAAGGAATTAGACAACATTGTATTTACATCGCAACCGATTTCCAGTGAATATGTCCATCGAAGGTTCTCTATCAGGAGCCAGCTGTACGACAACCATGTAACAGTAGAGTTCTGAAGTGGGCCGAAAACCAAATAACGAGGCAATGTAATAGGTGGACCGGAAAGTATTGTCGTTTCTGCGAAATGTAACTGTTTGTCATTTATCAGTACATTTTTTTGATTGAAGGAGAGAGGCAAGCGCCAAGGACATTAAGAGGAGTTATAGTGACCTCTTGACTTATAGACATATCTGTATTAACATTCGGCATGATCCTGAAGAGACTTTGCGCTCACCATCGAGGGTTGGCGCAAACGCGGTGCCATATGCTATAACATAGGTGCACCGAGTTTGCGCCGACCTTCGACAGTGAACGCAACGTCTCTTCAGGATCCATGCCGACGTTACATTTTTTGCAGTTTCGGGTAAAACGGCCTGCAAAATACGAAAAGAGGCCCACTTCCGGAATCGGATGCTTTTTGAGTTTCGCAAGGGAAGCAATGCAACAGTTGTTACCAAAACATTTTCGATGTTTATCCAGATGCAGTGGACATTCGTAAATGCTAAAGGTGGTTTTCCAAGTTCGAATCGGGTATTTTTGTTCTTTCCGACTCGTATTGATCAGGAAGACCATCAACGTTAGACAACGACATGTCAAGGGCGGAAAAGGAAGCAAATCCGTGTCAGACGATCGAGGAATTCTTATGTAGTCTTAGCCAACTTTAGTCGACCACACAAGAACATATAAAGCAGATTGGGAAAGTAAGCAGGGCATTCTGTGTCTGTATTAAGCGTAAGAAAACGACATTACTTTCTGGCTCTCCCCAATACTATACGAATGAGGAAGGACATGAATGAAGTGAAGAGCGACCGCATTTGGCAATTGCAGAAACTGAGAGTAATGCAACCGTTTGAACCAATCCGACGCAGACGATGGGTTCTGATCTTGGGTTGGGCTTGTTGATCGAACCCACAGCTCACGGCGTGGATCCCCGCTCTAAGGCGCGCGGATGAGGGGGCAGCCACGCATTATGAGCTCTGGATTCGATCAACAAGCCTTTGCATTGTAGGACCGACTGCAGGCTCTCTTGAGGAGCTATAGCATCGGCTCTCGCGAAATTTCTTTTGGGGTTGCTGTGTTTGATGTGGAATCCTAAGAGGTTTCTGGTTTAATTATACGAAGCAAGTGAGACTCCAATGTCTTATCGAAGTTCGCCACAAAGCAGGAGGTGACCGCCTATGTCAGGGTCCTCGCCCAAGGCCAATCGCTTTGCTGTCAGCACAGAAGCGTCTGACACCATGATTCGTTTGTTAGGATCTTACAAATTCTCAGACCGAGCATTCAGAACCGGCTCCATCTATGCGTCGGCAGTAGAATCTTTTGAGACCCAACCAACCGTATCTGGGCGCCACCGTGGCTGAACAACACCACAAAAGAGAATATCAAGTTTTACCCGTAAATCACACGGGCTGAAATTCGTTTTCTCTATTTCCTTGTCGCCGTGTAGACACATTCCCGACACAGAACTCTTTGATAACCTCAACTTGTAAAGGAAACCCGATTCCGAAGTATTAAGATTTGAAGGTCGTTTTAGTTCGTGCGAAACCCACCTTCTGAACTACTACGCTCCAGGGCAAGCGATTTCTTCCACCTAGTGTTGAGAGAAACGAATTTCGGTAAATAACTTATGAGTTACACTATTTTTTGTGAAATGGTTTCTAGTGGGCCCACCATATCTCCAGAATAGCGCAGCGTTAATGCATCATCGTGTCAATGTGCTCAACTGCATTTAAAGACAGCGTTCACGATGATTTTCGTTCCCAAGTTTCCGACTTAAAACAATGCGTTAGCCATCAAGTGTTATCACGATCACGAAGAAACCGCGAAAAAAAACGCACCAAAACGCCTTATTTCGGTGAATTATTCTCTGGTCTAGACTAGTTGTCCGGTTGTATAAATATGTTCTCGGTGGTTGCCTCCGAGTGAAACTTGGTGTCAATCCCAAATGGCAAAGCACGGGTTCTAAAAATATTCCATTTTAACAACAAACTGTTTCAGTGAGAGTAAAGAGGTGGGGTGAGAGTATAGCCTTTAATGTACTTCTGGCTCGTTTTCTCCAATTTTTTCATCATCTCAGCTCTACTCAGAGGCCGCGCAATCGATATAGCAGATAACCGTCTGGTGCGCGCGAAGCGCGCACCAGGTTTGGTTTTGCATTGGCCCCGCGCGCAACCCCTTCTTCGAAATCTCAGTTCAGAGTGAACGTAGACATTAGAGCTAAATTGCATTAATAAGAGCGCAAAAAGCTGGTCTATGTGCCCGAAAATCGTATACAACGGTTCACTGGTTTTCAGTAAAAATTGAAAAACCGCGCGTTTTTGTTGTTAATCTCCTTTTTTTCAGAAGGCGTTCACGATCTTGCGGGTACACTTAAAATTGAGCTAGTGAGCTCATTTTTGGACAGGAGGCTGGAAATGGATGCAGGTCACCCTATTCCAGTGTGAACTTGATACCTTTAACTTGTAAGGGTACCTCAAAATCGTGGGTTTATATACTAAATCAGCCGTGGAGCACAACTGCTTTTTCCGGCTACTGCTGTGGAGAACGGAGTGTGTGGGTGAGTCTGCAGCCAATCAACACAGGTCGTCGGAGATAAGTACTATACTTGTCAGATTTCGTACTCATGACACGTCATCGATCGATAATCAATATTATCGATTTTCGCGCTTTTGCACAAAATGCGGCAAGGAGTGGTATTTAATTGCTGATGGGATTGGTTTTCTTGGTTTGGAGAATTTCGCTCATCAGACATTATCGATAAATACCAATCAATAATATTGATTTTTTCGCCTGTTGCACAAAATGCCGCAATGATTTTCGATTGTTAATGGCTTTAAGTCACTTGTTTGGGAAATTCTTCTCATCATGCAAGATCAAATATTAAACTAGATTTTTTCCAATTATCGATAGTATTGAGCTCTCACATAATGCAAAAATGCGGCAATGAGCGTTATTTTTCACTGTTTTGGGTAATAAGTTTCAAAAGTTGTACTCATACGACAATATCGTCTGTTAGATGTTTCATCATTCCAAAACGGAAATCGTTGAGCAAAATTGAAATTAGAAAGGAAACCTTCTAGAAAAATATGTGAAATTTCTGAAAATTTAGCTTCTTGACAAAACTAACGATTTGGTAATGGTGGAAAAGGCTTTCGAAAATATCTTGAAGAATCTTAAAATGATTTGGCGTAAAATGGCCTGGAAATATATAAAAAGCTAGGAAATGATGTGAAATAACCGAAAATGCGATTTGGTGGTCGATCATTTCACGAGCTTCTTCGTTAAAGGCAGTGTTCACGATGAAAAAAGTTTTCGAAATTCCACTAGGATTGGGTAGTGGAGGGACACTCTGTAACGCTAACGTCAAAAGAACGCATGAAAACGAGCCAGGAAGAGCCTCAAAAAGAGCCCGAAGTTGCAACTTCGAGCGCATTGAAAACCCCAAAAGCGCATCACACTCCCACCGACGTGAACAAATGAATGCTCGAGATCGTGAGATGAGCGACGATTTTCAATCATTAGCACCGTTCTTCCGTTCATTCTCGACTTCTCTCTTCACTCAGGTCAGCTCGCATAGATCGGCTGCAAAATACGGAAGTTACAAGTCTCGGACAACTCGTCCACCATGTTTCCATAGCTCAATCTTTGAGGACCATACCTGCGTTCACAGAAGGTCTTGTATGATTTCAGAGACACCATTGGAATCAGCATGGGGCCGTTTTCAAGATAGGTGGAAAAACAGAAAAACGATTTTCATCTTGAACACTGCCTTTAAACTTTTCAAAACGAAATCAAGCGCAATATGGAATGTTTTTTGCATAGCTTACCTTGCTGATTCCCTTATTACAGCTTTCAAAATGACTTAATGTTACCATTGCGCGCTTGATTTCGTTTTGATAAGTTTAACGAAGAAGCTTGTGAAATGATCTCCCACCGAATCGCATTTTTGGTTATTTCACATCATTTCCAAGCTTTTTTATATTTCTAGGCCATTTTACGCCAAATCATTTTTTAAGATATTTCAAGATATTTTTGAAGCCTTATTTCACCATTACCAAATCGTTACTTTTGCCAGGAAGCTAAATCTCAAAATTGAAGATTATCGTGAACACTGCCTTTTACTGAGTAATATGAGACAAGAAAAACAGTGGAACTCATGCGCGAACGACCATATTCTGAATCCGATCCCCTTGCACTAATCCAGGATCCTATCTCCAGCGGTTTCGCCCTCTGATTAAAGCCAGCATACACACTTTAAAAATAATATCAATTTAATGGAATGAATCAAAGGTCTGAAGCTGTTAATATTTGGAGATTACGAAAAACCCGAAAAAAATCAACTGAAATGAAAATATAACAGTTCGTTCTATATTGGCCCAGGAGTGGACGAGTTGTACCGCATTGGCTGAAATAGCGGAGCTAGCGACAAATTTGTTGGAATAACGACGCTAATGTACTCGAACGGCCTTTTCTGGAATGCCTACACCGTCAGAGGCGTAAAAAAGTAGCCAAAAATGACCATAATCGAGCACTGAGCAACTGTATTGAGGGGCTGAGCCCGTATCGATGGGCGGAGAAAGGATGATTTGGTGACTTAATACGGCTCAAATACGGTCATTTTAACTCGTTTTTGATGCCTACAACGTCGTGAGGGCTCTTCTAGGGCCCGTAAGACCCCGTTAATGTAGTTATCTCAACAAGTTTTGCGAGCGTGTATTCTGCCTTTAATGATGGAAATGGTCATCTGCTTGTGGGCCGCGGTAAGGTGATGAAAATATGGCGTGATAACTTCGAGAAGCGTGTATGCTGCCTTTGAGCGCCTTTTGTACACTTCGGCAATGCCTATTGTATTATCAGGTCGGGTTAGCATGGATTATATCTACCCAACTCTCACCTACATATTGCACGCAAAGAACGGCCAGAAAACTGACACAAAGCTGCAAAGGTTGGCGGTGGGACGTATTATTGCCATTGATGCACGCGCGATGCGCAGAGCCATCACAATTTGTCTGCTCATTGCTGGATTCGAATTAATCTCATCCATTCCCTTATACGCTTGTGCTGCTTCTACATAGTACGTCTCATCTTTTCCCGTTCATAGAATAACCTAAGGAGTCTGCGCAACTTGTACAACGCATCTCGAGGAGTTCGGTCAGCAGGGGCGAGGGGACGCGTTTTCGGGTCTTGAGCTTTCTTTTTTGATGACTCCCTTCAAATTAATTTGTTTAATCTGAAAAGCTATCCAAGATATTGGTGAGAAGGGCTAATCAACGATTTATGGCTGCCGGGGTCTAAATTCAATCAAAAAAGTTTGGTTTGAGATTCTGAGTGTACCGAACAGTATACAAGTACAGTGTGTCGCAACGAAAACCACTTTCCTGCATCTGCATCTACACCCCTTTCATGATGTCGGTGTCCATCTCCGATTCTCTCGACTTCTCCGCGTTTGGCCTTGCGACTTTTGGTTCCCAGGCAATAACATGATTAACTCAGATACAGGATTCTGAGGACTTTCACGCAAAATATATGTTCAAACAGTGATTTGACTCTCACAATGTTTTACTGGCCGGTTTTTTTTCTTCTTCTTCTTCTTCTGGTCATCAGCAAGGAAAGCCTAGCAAAAGGAATGGTTTCGAACATTGTTTGAGTGTACTTTTTGTTTTGCACTCTCCGTTCTTTGTCAATAGCAGCAGGAATCCCCCGTCTTTGAAGACCAGATGACCTGTGACCTTCCGGAACCGGCTCCCCATTAGCAACATTTACCCGAGACGATAAATGTTGATCACTTCTCACTCGTGTCTCGTCGATTTAATGCCTCGCTGGGCAATTGAATCCGTCCGCGGTGATTTCCCCCTCTGTCCGTATCAATTTTGATGATGAACTTTTCGCCACCACCTCTCCTGCGCATATAGACACCGTTCCGTTGCAGTTCCATGCCGTCCCGATCCCTGAGTCTGGCCGGAGTACCGGACATCCGGGGATCGGCAACTGCTGCTCGCTATCGCAAGAGTTCCATCACTGATCCGATTCGTCGACCCTCGATTTCAGCACATGGTCAGCTGGAAAGTGAGTTCATCTGGCTTTTAATTTGGAAACTGAGAAGTAAAGAATAGAATTTTTAATAAATGTAGCTCTCTCGATTTTATTTTAACACGCTTCTTCATTTATTCATTTCTACGTGTTTCGCATTTACATTTTACTTCAACCGTCACATCGTCTTAAACATTGTGAACCCATTTGTTGAAACGAAGCTTAGCCGAATGTGCCATGAAAAACAATTTGATCGTTATTTTATTCCACCTGTTGTATTCGTGCATTTCACAGCTTATTGAAATTACTTCGAAATCTGAATGATATAAAATCCATTGAATCAACAAATTCCAAAAACTATTCCGAAACAGAAAACACCCTTAATTTTGTCGAGAAATCTGAAGAGGACGGGCTAAGGGTAACAACGAGGACCATAGTGAGACGGCGACAACCTGACTGCAGGGAAAGAGGCAGGAGGGAGCACTCAAACTCCTGAAGGCTGGGCTATCCGCCGTTGTTTTTACCCTCCTGAGCTCATATTCACCCCTCCCACCGAGCACATCCCTGGTCGAGAAGCCGAAGCCAACATCGAAATGAGTAGGTGTATATAGGGGGTTCATGAGATCGATCGTCTAAATTATGAGCTACTATGTATTACAGGTATCCTCACAGATATAACAGATATCCTAATTATCAAAGGGGTCGCCCTCTGATAATTTGCTGATAATGCTTTGGTCTTGTGTCGCCGTTGAATTTTTGCCGTAAGCTCTTTTTAAATTGCATTTTTGTTTCTTTCGAAGAGCTCTATGCACTTTTTCGTTGTTTTTGAGCGCGTCGGCAACGACGTATAACAAATAAATATTTTGAATAAATATAATAATTTATTTGAAAGAAATGTCTGAGTTAAATAAAATAAAATAAATGCCTATCACAAGATATCATAAGGTTGCTGAGTTGAATACCAAACTTAAGTGTCAGGCAGGACTTGAACCCTCACTGCATCGCTTTTCGGGCGTGACTGTTACCATAACACTACCGACACCGCTCTGCATTCTTCAACTAGTTGACACATGAACTGTGTAGGCACAACAGCAACCGCCCAATAACGGCTATGATCTGGCAAGCACAAATCGACATTAAATCCAGTTAAGCTGAGGCCTTTTGAAGACAGAATTTCAATGTTTTAGAATACTTAGAGACAGTGTTAAACTAGTTGTCCGATTGGATGAATATGTTCATGGTGGTTATCACCGGTGGAAATTTCGGTCAATCAGATATGGAAGAATATTTTATGCAAATCAGGATTAGTTAGTGCCCTAAGGAAAGAACAGAGCAAGAGTATAGAATTGCAAAAGACGGGTCCACAAAAGGTTTCATTGTCACAACAAGCTCTTCCTGTGATACTTAAGAGGGGAGAAAGTTACACTTAAGGACCTCGTGTAATTCTACTGCGTTTTTCTCATGTTCTACGACATTTTAGTTCTACCCCGGGGCCACTTAATCAGTATAGTTTGATTCTGAAATAAATTTAAAATTGAAGATTGTCGTGAACACTGCCTTTAACATTCTCACCACAAGAAGTTTGGCAAGAAACCACAAGGAGGTAAGTTCTTCTCTTTCAGTGGTCTTGAGCAGGCTTACAATGGAAAGAAGGTAGTCAGAAGAAACTTCATAATCGTTAGAGGAAATTAAGTAAGGGAAGTAAATTCATTAATCACTCAAAATGACTCTCAAAAATAGTATGAACAACTGGTTTCATGGTCACATCGTCTCCTTGACTTCCTTCTCAACTTCATGAACCCAAAGAAACTAGTCCTCTTGTCTTACGAGTCGGTGCGAAAAATTTATGAGTACCCTCACAATCTATTTCAAGGCTATCCAGCTTCCACGAGCCATTGTGGCCTTCACATTTTGTGTGATGAGTGCTCAGTTTGCCTAATTTAGGGTTGTACTCCCATCATTGTGTAGCGCAAATAATTTAAATTATCATGTACCGATGAAGATCGCGTCGCACCCAATCCTCGATGAAGAGCCTCTTCCAGACGATGGGTAACGAAAAAGCGCAGGGCCTTATAGTCAGTACGGGAGAACTTAGTCCAGACAATCTGTACTTGTCACCTACTGTGCCTCCTTGACAAAGAGGGATCACTTGCAAGACGTCTGATCATGAAAGTTCGGTGAAGAGTTGAAGTTCTGGAAAAGAGGAGGAGCAAGTAATGTTTCGCACACTTTCTTTGTCGCTACAGTTGTTTACCTCTAGTCTTCCAGAATTCGAGTTATTTTGATCTTTGAAGATAATCTAACAGGTTTGGAAGGTCAGCTATTTAAATACCTTTGTGATAGGAAAACCCCAGCTATAAATCTGTACTCAGCGAGCCTTTATTGCCGTTGATATAATCTTAGACTGGCCATTCCAGAAAACCGGTTCAAACTGACCGATTACTAAGGCATGGGAAAATCTGGGGGCATGATTTTGCAATGGTAGAACTTCGTGTGGGTTACAGATCCATCTACCATACAGGTACTGAACAAGAGAGGTCTTATTGGGACACCTTTGTAGGTTTCATACATGAAAATGGCCTGTTTCAAGGTTTTTTCCTTTTAACTTTCTAGTTTTTCAGGTCACTTGCTTCTCGATCCGCTCACCATCAGTCAGCTCATCAACCTTGGTAACCATATTGATAGTGAGTTTTCTAAAAAAAAATTTGATTTCGTCATAACACGCCAACCGAACTTCTGTTAGTGTCAATCCATTTTTGTCTTTTATTTATTTGTTTGGCTTCTATTGTTTTTGCAGACAGAGACAAGAGTTCTCCTGAATATTTGCATTATGATCTGTGTAATTCAAGTAGGAATTCAAGTTACCAGGGAAGTAAACAAAGCGTATGTCGGATCTGCGGAAACGAACTGTATTGTCAGTATCTCTTGAGCATCCATAGTGAATTTTTTTCCGTATCGCGCCCCGGGCGGTTGGTTCCGAAAAGTTATGAGCGTTTTTAAAGTTGCGCAAAAAGGTAAAAGTACCCATCGGAAATTCTTTGGGGTGTTTTGAAAAAAAAATCAGATTTTGCTCAAAACTTGTATGTAAGGTTAATCTAGGGTGCTGAAAACGAATCTGGGGTCTGTTTGTCAAATTTCTGATGTTAACTGTAGGTCACGGCAGGTAATACGCATTTATGAAGTAAAACTTACATTAGAAGTTCGAAAATCGGAAAATGAACGTTAAATTCGTATTCACCACTCCCAAATAACCCCCGCATACAAATTTTGAGTCTAATATGAGACTTGGATCAAACTACAGTATTCACCCGTAATCTATCGTAATCTGTGTGAAATCGGCAAACGGACCTCAGGTTCGTGTTGAGCACATCAAATTACCCCCAGAGAACGATTTTGAAACACATTTATCGAAGCAATCCGGAAATCTCGAAAATTGAGTTTGCCGCCAAAATTTTTCCCCGCTGGGATGCTTCGAGCGAATTAAACCGAAAACTCTAGAAAATCGGCAAATAAACCCCCTTGGATTCGTGATCAGCGCCCCGAAACCCCCCTGGGGGATTTTCAAGTTAAATCTGGAACATTTTTGTGAAACGCTTTCAGAAGCCTCTATTGAAACAAGTAAACGCTCAACCGAAAATCCGTACAAGTCCAAAACGCTATCAGTCTGCACAAAATTCGGAAAATGGGCCTTCACCCAAAGTTTGCTCACAGGGGTCGTTTTGGGCGCTGAACACGATTATGAGGTCAGTTTCCAGATTTTAGGAAGTTTACTGAGCGTTTTGGAAGGTACCAAAAGCACAAGGAACAACCCTTTTCAGTCTGTTACTTTTCGAAACCAGCGGCTCGGGACGGGATACTGCGCGGTTTTACTATACATATATGCCCAAGAGGTAGTAGCAGCACAAATCGCTTCCGCGGATCTCACATACGCTTTGTGTACTCCCCTCGTGAGAGAATTTTCACGCGGGAAAACGAAAGAAAAGATGGCTGTCGATCGAATGATTTTGCGCCCAATTGCTGAGTGCGACTTACTAATTGAATGAAATAATCGAGGCACTGCCTTATTGAACGTATAAAAGTTCATGCGTTTGTCTAATAACGAAAATTTCTGCACGCTTGTTATTGCTGATTATCTTGTCGAATATTTAGAAAGTAGGCGAGGTTTTTTTTTCGGGGGCACAATGCGACCCCTACACATCGTCCGTGTCGCTCAATTAAGAAGACGCACTCTGTTTTCCCGCATGCAAATCTTCCCGCCCAGCTGCATCGCGGTTTCCTACTTGAACTATACAGTGGCCGTATTCATGAAACTCTGGGAGCCTCCGAGGAAGGTCCAAAGTCCAATTGTCGTACCCGGCAGGCAGACAAGAAGGCTCCCGGCTACCTCGCGGGTGAGCGGGAGGGTTTCTAGCCATATGGCGGGTGGACGGAGTTGGGCGTGGCTGCCTGCTACGTCGATCTCACTCGGCAGCAAATCATCAATATCTTCCTGACAGGCAGTGCGGGCACATTCTGTCCAATCGCTGTTTTGAGGTCGGGTATGGTATGCCCACCGGAATGCATTGTTGGTGGAGTTTGGGAGACAGCAGCCTCCTACCCGGCGGTCTACTCTCCAGTCTCTGCGGGTGGCTACTCATGCCTTTCTCTGCTCTTACAGGTGGCGAAGAGGGTGCCGCCACTACTGAACCTTTGATGGGAGAGGAGCAATATTGGTTATCATACGCCGGGCACGGGAGGGTTACGCCCCCTTCCTACGCCCGCGGTTTCATGAGTACGGCGACAGATCATAAACGGCTGTGCAGCCAATACGAAAACTTTTTCGAACCCAAATAGTGCTTTTGGGCAAGAGCAACTTCATCGACTAAGAGTTCTGCTCTTCGCAGTGAAGCGCCCACTTGAGAGATGTTGTTGGAAGCTCTCACCATCAAACGCCTCCAGAAATTATTATCAGAGATGAGTTTCTCAAAAACATTTCGCTTCACGGTCAGTAAGAATAACTACATGGTGTCGAATGCTCTGTTCTGTTGAAATGACTGAATGTCATTTCAACAAACCATTCGACAACATATAGTTATTATGACCTACTGGTTAGCGCTAAAAGGTTAGATCGTCTAGCTTTACACGTTACGACTCAGAACATTTTAATCAAGTTGAAAACTATCGTCAGTCACTGGATGATGGATCGCCGCGACGCTGCTTGGCGGTAAAAATTGCGCGATCAATACTCTCCCTTCGTTTTCTCGCGCACAATTTTTCCCGCCAAGCAGCGTCGCGGCGATCCTCATCCAGTGATGGACGATACCTCAAACGCCTTCAACAAGTTAAAGACAATTTAGCTTGGCACGCTCAACTATAAAATCACTGATTCAAGCCAAACTTAATTCGTTTACGCGGTGGTTCATTTCACGGCCAATTAATGTGCAAACAAAGACGTGACGGACAAGAAATCACCAGTATGTCTTGAGAACGGATAAGTATACAACTACATTCGAATAGAGGAGAATTCACGAACAGCTCCGAACAAGTAACGTTAACAATTGGTTACTTGTACAATTATCTGTTTTCGGCTTCAGTAAAGTTCTGAGGAGTTCAACATCAAGCTCATAATTGCAGGCCGTTGGACAATTTCTTGTTGTGTAGTCAGGGTCTTTAGGCTTGCCCTTTCGTGTTGTCCCATATTCGTTGTTATGTATGTGCACTAACACAAGACCGACGAAGGTTTTTTAATCGAAGGCTAGTCTGTGGAAGAACACGAAAAACTAGTCTTGAAAATAGAAGGTTGCTACTGAACTGATAATCACACTGAAAGGGCCAACCGCAAAGAAATATTTGAGAGGAACAAAGCGATTCATTTTATTCATTAACTCCAACCAATACAAACCAGTAAAACACCGATAAAAAACTTCCAAGGCTCACGACTTCAGGCTCTGGCCTTTCTACACATTTCATATTCGATTGTGATGCAAGCATAACTCCTTCACAGTACTTCCTCCATTCCTCGAGACATCATCAAGCCATGAACACTGAGTTCATGGATTTTAAACATTGAGTACTGATTTCTAATCACACAACCAAAAAACCACGGCTCCTACTAACGTCATCAGCGAGCCACTTACTTTCCAAAGCCGTGCATGAGAGGGTAGTCATTGCAAAGCTATCAGTAGTGTCTGCATATAGATCCGATCAAGGATGTGCGGAAAAAAATTTGGTAACAGAAAACAGAAAATCCAGCTTGACAGAAAAAATCTCCGAAAATGGGCAGAAAACAGAAACCCGAAAATAGAAACTTTTTTGAAAATCACTAAAGAGTGTTTAGCGTACAAAAATCGAGATTTTCCTCGGCATTAAAATTTGTATACATTTTTCCGTAATGAATGCTTCTTCGCCACAATATCCCGAAGCCAACAGTTGGCCGGAGAAAGAAGAGTAGACGTCGAAAAAGGCAGATTACAGTTGCAGAATGTCCTTCTGACCATCCTTAACCCGAGGCAATGACACTCGATTACTTGATCTCTGTCCGATGTGTGCGACGAGCTCAGACAGTGGGGCTTAGTACGTTGGCGCAATACCCTCAGTACGCCAGGACAAACCTGGTGTATTATCGCTCGTTGTGTGCAGGAGCTGTTGGTTGCGGCAGGATCTCCTGCCAACGGAAGCTGGCGTACTAACGCTCGTTGTGTGCAGGAGCTGTTGGTTGCGGCAGGATCTCCTGCCAACGTATGCTGGCGTACTACTTATTATCGACAGAATTTGGACTGCCACCCTCCTTTACCGGTGTTGGGTATAATCCTTGTCACGGCCAGCAGCAAGGAGGCCAACCTCGCCACATGCGCAACAAGGGCATCATCTTGGCCACGGTCCACAAGGAAGAGGCTTTCCTCGCGATGGGCAATGGGAATCATACACTCAGCATTCAAAATTAACGCCCGAAAAGTGACACAAGACCACCTCCTCGGACTGGCTTCTAACGGCCAACTGCCCTCAGCGAGACTGACCGCCTTATATACCCACTGCCGTCGCACAAGAGGATGCTACAATGTTCACTCGTATCAGACAAATCAATGGAAGAGAGTGTGAGCAGACACTAGTAGAGAGCGGCTGGCAATAGCACGCGTGAAATGGTAAACAAAGCGTTAGTACGCCAGCACAAGCAACAGGAGCTCCTGGTCGTTGCCAGCATATTCTGGTAGTTACCAGCAGCTACAGCACAGGTGCTGCCGATCCATTTGTGCGGGCGTACTAACGATATTGCGCCTATTTCATATTATTGAAATTAATTATCATCTTGCACAGTTCAGAGTCTACGTGGAACACATTTGAAATTTGCGTGACTGGCACAGCAGACCTTTACCCCACTCTACCCAAGCGATAGCACTGCGTATTATCAGTTCCTGCCTACGTGCAGAAAGTATTCATAGTCGACCGCCGCGTGCATTAGGTGGGATAGCAGGTATTAAAGGCAGTTTTCACGTTAAGAAACGTTTTTCTGCTTTTCCGCCTATTTTGAAGACGATCCCATGCTGATTCCAATGATGTTTTTGAAATCGTGCAAGACCTTCTAGGAACGGAGCTATGGTCCCTAAAACATTGAGCTAGGGAAGCATGGTGGACGAGTTGTCCGAGGCTTCTAACTTCCATCTTTTGCAGCCGATGTATGCGAGCTGACCTGAGTAAAGAGAAAAGTTGAGAATAAAGGAAAGAATTGGGCTATTGATCGGAAGCCATCGCTCATCTCACAATCTCGAGCATTCATTTGTTCACGTCGGTGGGCCTGGAAAGTGCATCTGGGGTGTGAAGAGCTGAAGGGTGTCCAACTTTGGGGCCGTAGGGGACCGTTCCGAGCTCATTTTTCTTAGTTTTTTTCAAGGTTAGGGTTGCGTTAGACCCCGCAGCTGCCGATCTCCACTAAAAAATCAGACATGGTTTTTATCGTGGACACTGCCTTTAAGAAATAACAATAGCTCATTCACGGTTCTATACAATAACATTGTAGTCTTCGCGTCATTTGACTTTAAAGTACACCTTCCGAGGGAGTCATCAACCACGAACCTCTGGGTAAGGGTAACCACAATAAGATGAAGATAAAGACTCGGCTATCTTGATCCCTATGGGGGTACACTACGCATTCGACGTCTATTTCGCGGAGGCTCTGATGTTTTTAGGCCCATGAAGTGGCGTACGAGTGTTAGCCTGCTTTCCAATCAGTGCCTTTGTCTCTATACATGAATCTGTTACGAATGCGAGAACCCCGGATGGATATTATGTTAAGTTGACTTTGAGCCAGGACCAAACTCGACCGTGTACAGCGAACAGCAGCGCATCCTGTCACTACGCCACTCCAGCTCGGTAATGACCATAGCGAGATACCATAATGAACTGCAGAGAATATGGATAAGACTTCCCAAGCCTACGGAATTACCGCTTATGAGCCCAGCGTCTTATCTATACAGTTAAATTGTCACAAATAGTGGTTAAAGGTTTTTTTCTACTTTCTGCCAAACTTCGCCCATTTTTACAGAAAACAGAAAAAAATGGCCAAAAATGGGCAGAAAATTCCGCTCATCCCTGCATCCGATACTTCAAATGACTCGTATTTATGAATGCTATAGGCTGCACTGGAGGATATAGTCTGTAATTTTGCTCAGAAATCATCTTTTGGGTCGGCCGTAAAATTGTGCCTCAAGCGATTTATGACTCTTCGCCACGCTGTGGATTACAGCACAAGTGGCCTATCCTATTTTGGTATCTTGATTATCCTTGTGTCTAGAGCTCCTACGGTTCACACGACTTTGGTCTGATACAACAAACTTGAATCTCTTGATCCATTGCTGCTCGTTAGTTATTCTTATTGGTGAGGTAGAGATCGGTTATATCACTAACCACAAACAGCGATCAGACCACGAACTCTCCCCGTTTATCGTTTACAGAGAGGCGAAAGTCATTGCAACAGCCAAGATTTATTCGACATATGTATTCCGAACCAATCTTTATTCACACAGTCTAGTGAAACAAATCCCCTACGTAACATGCGAGTTCGACTTATCGGATGGTTCTCTCTCGTCTTTACTTTATACATCCTGGCCGGGTTTTCTTTCTCCTTTTTTTCATCTGCTTTACCAGCCGTCTTACCGTCAACCTTTCTAGAGGTTTCTGCCATTTTCAACAGGTCACCACTGATTTGCACTCTAGTTCAATTTTCTCACATCACGGAAACCTTTCTTCCATCTTTCCGTAAGCTTCGAAACTTCACATCGTTGGTGTCTGTCCAGCACTTTCGAAACTTCGTAGCAGAAAATACATAGCTCCGTGTCTTCTCCCCAGAGAGATTGAGTTTGTTTAAATAGGTTTAGGAATGGGATTAGAGACTTCGACGGTATCACAGTGTTTTCAAATGGAGCTGGTAGGGTATACCTCCCCGCTTGCCTGCTTCCCAGCTGAGTCCTAGGCTCTCAAACTTTCTTGAGGCGTCGAGAAAATGATAACTAGTGACGGTGAAAATAATGGTCCTAAGCTTAGAAAATCAGTAGCATTGGAACCCACCTGTCTCGATGTAGCACGTGTTGATGATGGCAGTAGACGATCCTTGGGAGTTTGTGTTGGTCGAGCATTGCACTTCTGTGATCAAATAGAATCACAGATTTGCTTCGACCCATCCTCGATTCCTCTCCAACTTCCATTTAGTAATCATCGATGGCGATTTTTCTGTTCAGCAATATCGCTAGCAACCCCGAGACTCTTCAGTGAAGAGGGCAACTAGTGGAAAGTATACTACAAAAATCAAGAAAATTTTATATTAAGGTTGGAAAGCTTTTAGAATTTTTTCCTTCTCTGTGAAAAGAAAAGAGAGAAATAGGAGGAACAAGGGGCGAGCAGGGAAAGAAAAAAGAGGGGTGGGAGCTGAGGAAAATAAGGGAAAGGATGAGGAGAACGAATAGTAAGAGTACAAAAGGAAGAAAGAGGACGAAAGAAAAGTCACTCACCATCAGCTTACGCTGTATAGATAGTTGAATATATGAATGAATTATATATATATATATA
Organism: Aplectana chamaeleonis; assembly: GCA_029168955.1. NCBI lineage: Eukaryota > Metazoa > Nematoda > Chromadorea > Rhabditida > Cosmocercidae > Aplectana > Aplectana chamaeleonis. Next base: position 29,257 of record JAPDOI010001135.1, read on the forward strand.
TATATATATATATATATATATATATATATATATATATATATATATATATATATATATATATATATATATATATATATATATATATATATATATATATATATATATATATATATATATATATATATATATATATATATATATATATATATATATATATATATATATATATATATATATACCAAGCCAAAGCGCCGCTTCATGGCGCTTTGTCCGGGAACCATAGACCGGGGGTTCGTATGCTTCGCAGCGCTCTGTCCGGAAACTTTGTGGGCTTTTCTGAACAAGTTAAATCTCTTACGATCAGGGAAAACCCGGCCAATGCGCCGCTTCGCGGCGCTTTGTCCGGGAACCATAGGCCGAGGGTTCGCGCCGCTTCGCGGCGCTCTGTCAGAAACTTGTGGCTTTTCTGAACAAGTTAAATCTCTTACGATCAGGAAAAACCTGGCCAATGCGCCGCTTCGCGGCGCTTTGTCCGGGAACCATAGGTTGGTTCGCGCCGCTTCGCGGCGCTCTGTCCGGAAACTTTGTGGCTTTTCTGAACAAATTAAATCTCTCATGATCAGGAAAACCCCGGCCAAAGCGCCGCTTCGCGTTGGTAAATCAAAAAAAAAATTCTGTTTCAAAGTAACTTTAAAACACCTGAAACGGGGGACGGTGGCGGGTATTAAAGTCCCGGGAGCCCTATAATTACGATGTACTGTTTCGCACGATTTGTAGAAATGCAGTTACCGTTTCTATTTTCCATGGAGAATCCCCATTAATTGAAGCGTGCACTATCTCTACACGAATGATGTCAATGGTTCGCCACAACTCTGTCACTCACAAAGAGGTCCAGTAGTGTGTGAAAACACTACACTTCCCTGTCCTGAGATTTCCATTAGTGATTTCTATTTCACTTAATGACTTTTTGAAACCGCATTTCTCTCAGGAGTGCTTTCACAGAAGAATTAAAAATTTGGCCGTGATCCTTGCACGATTTTGTGTGGCGGGCCTGTCTCAAACGCAGCAGTGCGCAGCTCCAGACCGTAATTTCACTCAGATAAGGACACTGCTTACAGTCTGATACATCGAATTTTCGGAACTCTCCACAGTTTTCCCCTCATCGTCGTGATTTATAAACGATTCGTTCAAAATTCTTCGTAACAAAAATTTAAGATCTCCTTTGACGTGTGGATTACAGGTCAAGTCCGAAAAAGGCCGTTGTAGGTGAAGCTGAAAATGTGACACCATAGCTAGGGTTCCTAGCTCTATAGAAACCGCTAGTCGTTTAGTAAGGTTTTCAAATTTTAAGCTAACAGAACTGTATTCTCCCCATTACAAAAATCTAAAAAAAAACAACCGAGAAAAAAGGGAACACACTGCAGGAGAAATTGCATCTAAATGTTCCTGTGTAGCGATTATAGAAGCAGTTTGGTCCTGAGTGAACTTCCAGTGCCGCGTCACACGGCACTTACTGAACGCTTGGTTTTGCTCCCTATAATCTGTCCCGATCGAGTCAGCCAATTGAGTTTCCCAAGAAGCATTGTTATCCCCCCTGCGGTTACCGGGTTCGTACCATTTGGCACCCGATGACTCATCGCTGATTCCTGATTCCAGTGCTTATCAGTGAAACTACAACATTGTAGTTCTCATAGGGAGGAAAACCCCGGGGTAGGGACCGTTATCTGGGTATGAGATTCTTCGAAATGCATCTTGCGGGTGCCAAATGACCGCCCCTCGCGGTTACCCAGACACGCTTCTTACACAGTTTCTGCCACACTTTAATTCAGAACACCAAATTCATAGCTGTTTCCGCGAACTCTTAATTTTTTTGTGTATTTCTCCAGTTTTCATGATTACCGTAGAATGGATACTGCGTAAGTAACGTGATTGCGTACCTGCAGATTGCTGCAGTAGCGCGCTGGTATGTATGGCAGGGTTCAGAGCAGCTGAGAGCGGTGACTCGCCATGATTCTTGCTTTTTTTTTCTGGAATTGCGATTCGGAATCAGTGAGGAGGGGACTGGCCAACGAAAAAACGACGTTTATCAAAATCCAGTCTTCAGCGACTGCCTTAAACATCGGTGTGAGCTCACTAATCGAATAGGGCGTTATGTGCTTTGTCGCGATAGATCAGTAGCCTCTCTAGGCTTTTAGGCATTACCGCGTATTTGGAGTGGTACAGTAACTGAACAAAGACTATTGTTCAATGTCGTTTTGTCGTCGGTCCGCATCCGCTCCTTAACTTTCAGAGCCCCAGATTGAAAAAAAAAATCAAAAACCGCTTTCACAGGGACTTAGCCTAACTGCCACATCTTTCAGCTTACCTAAATCGCCTATAAAAACCATTTTCTTTTCGATACACATCAGGGATGTGCGAAAAATTTTCGAGAACTCGAGATCGAAAAATGACGATTCTCGCTTCGAGACCAAATTTTCTGGTGCAGATGGGTAGTTTGGAGTGCAACCATTTTTCCGAAACTTTTCGTTTTTTTTTCTGTATTAATTTTTCGAAAAAAAACCGAAAAAACGAAAAATTGAAAAAAGTGTATTTTTTCAACGTAGCATAGCGTGAGAAAGCATTCTACAAATGGTTGACCGCAAAAATTTTGTTTTTCGGTTTTTTTTCCGGTTTCGGAAGTTTTTCGCACACCCCCGATACAAATGCATTGAATTCTCTTGAAATTTTGTGTTTCAGCCATCAATGATAAGTGAATTTCAAGCCCATACCGGGTGCTGCTTGAAAAGATTTTGATAACGGTTCATCGGGGTTTGGGGCGGGGAATAAGTCCGGGAGGTGGTTCTAAATCACGTCAATGATGTTGTCGTGTCACCAACGCACGAAGGTTGTGACCCCAGGTGATGACGAGAGTTGAATCTCCTCCACGTAATGAGGGTGAAGTCGTTTGGCTGAGGAAAGGAAAAGAGCTCAGACTGCTCGCTGATTTTTTGGCTATTTCGATGGCAGAATGTTGAGAACCGAGAAACGTAAACTCCCAACCTTCCCCCAAATGAGGGCACAATCGAATGGGCCTAACTCTACTTTGAAGGTTTTGGTGGACTGAAATGCACATACAGCTCAATACTGTTTCGGAGTGGTTAGAATATATATATATATATATATATATATATATATATATATATATATATATATATATATATATATATATATATATATATATATATATATATATATATATATATATATATATATATATATATATATATATGAACAAATAAAACCGTACATGCAAACACTCGTGTGTAGATGTACGTGCGCCTACCAGTATCGAAGCGCAAAGTATAAAAATAAACTAGACTGTGCTTGTTAATGAATTGATAAAGAATCTGAAGTCTGAAATTGTATTAACATGAATAATCTTGCTTCAGCCAAGCTGATTACGTGATAACATTCATACTTGTTTAGAAGCGACGGGGCTGACTGCAGGATCAGTTAAATCGAACACTAGGATAATATTGAACTTCCTCGATTGTCTAATTCGACAGGAAAGGCCGCAGACTCAGTCGACGTCTGCCTCAGTCGGAGTTCATCTTCAGTTCTTCTGACCTTAATAGTTCGGGATCGTAGACTAATGTACCGTTTTACCGTCTACTGTCAGAGTGGATTCATCGTGACAATGCAGGCAGAAGACGAGGATAAGAAATTTGGTTTCTATACATCATGCGGCTTTCCACTTTCACACCGCTCGTTCTTGCATTGCAACCTCGAAAGAGTGTTCAATTCCTCCCGGTGCAATCATTAAGAAAGCATAAAAAGCTGATGGCGTTCACGTAAAAGAGTTGCCCGATCAAAGCAACAAGCTGAAATAATGGGAACTCACATGACAGTGCTCCTCTTCTCCGTGTGCGGTGCACCGAGTGAATGGATGAATGGATAATTGTGCTGGTGTGGGGCTGATAAATGAAGAACGGTTGCTCACCCGAATGAAGCACAGCTCCACCAGCCTTCATTCAACTCCAGTAAAAATGATGACCACTTTGACTTGTTTACACACATATTTTTCAAATGCCAGTCACACAAGATCTTGTTATAACAGACTCCCCATTGTTGAAACATCAACTCAATCGGAATCAAAGGTCTATCATTATACCCTTCTATGTTCACGCATTTCTTGTCCTGTTATCCGAAAACCAAAGGATGCGTGAACGATTAGGGTTAGTGATTGAGTGTTGCGGTCCACCTCTGTCGGCAGTGCGCTATGTCAGCCATGTCAACAAAGAGTTCCATAAAGCTCTGTCCTATCATATCTGAATCATGAGCCCAATCATGCGCAAAATGTGCTGGATTTGCTCTTATGTGATGACCTGACATTACTTCTCTGACTTCTCTACAGCTGACCACTGTAACACAGCCTTCGAAATTTCACGTGAGCCTGAAGATCCCAAAACAGCACACAATTTCAATTTCCGCAAAGCTAATTGGGACCAGGTAAATCTTTGGTAGATAGGAACAGACTGGGTTGCACTCTTTGCACATGCCAGAGCATAAACAAGAGATATGAGGCTTCAATTCCTACGTCCACTTTGTGATAAAGAAGTGTGTTCCGATTCGGCAGCATGGTCCTACGAGCAGAAACCTTCCACGGCAACGCTTGGTCGCTGAAAAGCAGTTCCTCTGGCGTGACCGTTTTCAGCAAGGTGGGCTCGCTGCCTTCAATAAGTGCGCTCGGGGATCTTGAAAAGGAATGCGAACATCTTGCTAAAAACCGTGAAAAACGCCTCATTCGCTCAGGAATTTAAAAAATTAAATACATGGATGAAAACGATTAAGGGTACTTTTCTAAAAGATGAGGAAAACGAAATCATTTTCGATGATCAGCAAAAGTGCGAAATCCTCGAGGAATATTTCTCTAGGGTACTATTTCATCACGACCCCGGTGCGACCCCCCCCCCCCCCCCCCACCTCATTTCCCCCGTTGTTCTCAGAAACTGCGCTGTGTCTATAAACTATACAATGTTGTAATAGGAGCCAGAAAAAAAGCTCAACGGCAAAATTTCGCTCACCCATCACTCGGTGCCTTCCCACTCCATCAAAAGGCCCGCTGACGAGTTCTGTTACCCATTCCCATGCACCTTTAAACATAGTCTCGCTCTCCGAACTTTTCCGTCCGCATGGACCCCTAGCTGCTCAAGTCTCGAACTATCGTCCTATTAGCTTATTCTCTTCACAATCAGTATGTAAAAATCTTGAGAATTTCGTTAATAATAAAAAGGGGAAAAGGGGATAGAAAAAGTAGGAAAACGAAAAAGATAACCGTTTGTTTCCTCCTACCTCGCATATAACGCCCTCCTGACTCTGAGAGAATCCCCGGCGATCGTTCACGGTTATGATCCCCTCGGTTTCTGGTAGGGGCCGAGAGGACACTAGCATGGGGCGATCGCGGAACGATCGCGAGAATCTGCCAGTCTCAAACCGAGAGCGTACCGCGTTCATTCATCGATGCTCTATAGCGGAACCACGAGGAATCGTGCCTGGGCCTATCACGGAACGATCGCGAGAGTCTACCAGCTTCAACTTGAGGGCAAGTCGTGTCTATGAATTCATGTATTCGGATTGTTGCATCGCGGAGCCGCGATGAACCGAGCCCGAAACTGTCGCGGGACGGTCGCGAGATCCTGCCACCCTCCACCCCTGATCGTACCGCATTCATGCTCTCTCGATGTTTCATCCTAGCGAGTGTTGCCTATCAGGTCAGCACGAAGCTATAAGGTATTGCCCTTGCCGTATTCCGCGCTGCTTTACAAATCTGCACATCATGAGAACGCGGAACCGTGGGGAAACGATCTTGGTACCGTCGCGGATCGCGAGTGCACTACGGTACTAGCGCGGTGAACCTCTCAACGATCGCGGTACCATCACGGTACGAGAAAGAGAATGCCAACGGATGAGTCAATTGGGTAACTATCGCGTAACGAACGCGGATCGCGGGACTAGGGGGAGACGAACACGGTACTATCGCGGATCACGGGAGCATCGCGGTACTAGGGCGAAAGATTCTCTCAGAGGACACCTGCCCAATTTGGTTTTCTGCCTGGTAGACCAGCACTATCTCTGTTGGTATCCTCGTTTCACGACTGTGATCCAGCTGTATATGAAAACTGCCAAAGTGATGTTGTGCACATCGAGTATGCTAAAGCTTTTCGTTCTTTTTTTCGCTTGTTCGTGTTCCTAGTGAGAGACTATAATGCACAGTAATCCATTATTGTTTTTTTTCTGGGCTGGGATTCATGAAAGCAGCTGGCTAGGCTTGGGTTTGGTTAGGGCAGCCGACCCAGCGGTAGCCAAACCGGAAACCGGCATTCACCACCGCTCCACCGTGGTTGGACGGCCAAGCAGACCGTGTACACGTACTTGCCACTCAGTTGACGCCAAGAATCTCGATGGGAGACATTCAATAATGGCACTCGTGTCGTATTTTCCAGATTACTAGTCGTTTTTATTGCACATGAATGTCGTTTTTGCTTGTTTTTTTTCATTTCTGGTTTTTATCTCCCATGTGCTTTAGTATCTGCAATCAATCGCAGGCTTTTCGATAGGGTTTTTTTCTCAACTCGGCGAAACTTTTTCTCATTTTCGAGATTTTTGATTTTTTCATTACATTTTTTCATTACGTTATTATTCAGGCGACTAAGCCCCAAACCCACTGCTAACCGCGGCTAGCCGTCGCCCCAAGGTGCGGTTACGCGTAGCCCCATCGTAGCCCAGCCGTAACCAAACCGGATTTTTCGTAAATGCCGGTTTCTTCCGCTAGCCCTGCCATAACCCTGGTTTGCCTTACATTAATCCCAGCCCTGGAAATCTCGCGAGCGAAAATGAATGTAAACATTGTCTTCAATCACTCTCCTTTCACTATTATTAGCCCCAGAAATTATTGCATTTTACCAAAAAGTTGTTGCCCTATCAACACGAGAACTGACGGTGTTTGGGAGCTGTCAAGGATCCTGATCATCTATTTTTACACTGTCACATTTGATTTCAGTAATAGCGTGTGAAGAGAGATAAAAAAGGTGTATCCTCGTCTGCGACAATTTCCAGTTGCGGTGTGAAATGTGTCTGTTGATAGTGCAAGTCCGAAGTAATAGCCATGAAGAACAGTGCATATGAGTATGATGGTTCTCGAAATGGCAGGGCTTTCAGGTCCCGTGGAGAATGTTCGCCGTCTGGTTCTCACACACCCTGATGATGATCCACTTATTTTTACTGAAGTGATGACGCTCGACTATGCCTTTGACGGCGAATATATGTGGAAACAGAGTGGACGGTATTGGTTTCTCTTTTATCCATAATCCTAACCTTGTGTTCCAGCTACCAGCTCTGGGGCCGGATTCATCACGCGGCTCTGCTATTAGAGCTGCCCAGTGGTAGCTCTACTAACGCTAGATCGCTACCCTCACAACATATTTTAATTCACAAGCGCAACGCTACCTTCGGCAACGCTACCAAGTCGTTACGTGTGGAGTTTTGTGTGCGGCGATGCTGCCGTGCTTCTTAAATGACGGCCGTTGCGGATAGCTGGTAATAATGTAATTCCGTATGCTCAAACTTCTGGGAAGTGATGAAAATTGTAGCTTGAAAAATCTTAAAAGAGATCAGGGTTCATTACAAATGCAGTCTCCCAGTACGGGAAAAAGCGACGGTTACCGGTTTGTTTTGCTGGATTTTATTGATTTGTTCCCTAGCTTGTCGTGCAGTTCAGATCTAAGAAAGTGGATCACGTGTATATCACCCGTGTGATTTTTTTGGGATGCTCGAATGATTTCGCGTCTGATAGCTGCCTCGCGAATAAAGAGGAGAGTTGATCACGGGTTTTACTTTGAATTTTTTTGAACCTCTGTTGAAGATATGGCAAACCATAAATGTGATACTGTACTCGATTCAGCTATGTTCAATTTTCGAACTTTTCGTACTTTTTAAAGAACGGAAAAAATGGTTCATGGTGGGTGTCCCCGGTGGAAAATTGGGTCAGTCGAGAATACAGGAATATTTTATGCAAAGCAGGATTATTCAGGGCCCTAAGGAAAGAACGGAGCAATAGAGCGCCATTTTAGTGCTATCCGGGGGCCACATAATCAATATAGCGAATAATCTCAAAATTGAAGATTGTCGTAAACACTGCCTTTAAAGGCACAGTACACCATCAAATATGAATTTTGTGATTTTCGCGTTTTTGTGTAGAAGATCACTCCTGTATAACACGTATCAAATGCGAGATCTCAATTCCTTCAAATAAGCGAGATATATAGGCCATAAAACGGCCAATGTCTCACCGTCGACTGCGTACCACGCGCTGCGCGACCGCACGCGCGTTGGAAGCAGACGGGTTTTGGCCGCCGCGCGATTCAGTTTTGGCCGCCGCGCATTGTTTCGGCCGCCGAGCGGCGGCCGAAACTCGTCGCGCGGCGGCAAACTCGTCTGCTTCCAACGCACGTGCGGTCGCGCAGCGCGTGGTGCGCAGTCGACGGTGAGACATTGGCCGTTTTATCGCCTGTAAGCGACCACCACAGGTCCGACCCCTCCTGATTGTCGATCTCGAAAGCGACTGGATGGATGGATGATTTTCAACCGAGTCGTCGTTCTTCACCATCTTTCCGATCTATCTCCTCATCCTGTTTTGCTCTCGTGCAGCGACTGCGAACCAAGAGAAACACAGGCCTGAGACAACTCGTCCACCAAAATTTTGCCACCAAAAACAGGCATTCTAAAGGAGCCATATCTACGTTCGTAGGGTCTTGGAAGATTTCAGAATTACCATTGTGTTCAGGGTGTGACCCTCTCCAAGATAAGGATGAAACCCAAAGAATAATTTCTAGGTGTCTTATGCCTTTAAAGGGACAGTACACCCTCAGATACGAATTTTGAGAATTTCATGTAGTTGTGTAGAAGACCCCTCCTATATAACACGTGCCAAGTGCGGGATCTCAATTCCTACAAATAGGCGAGGCATGAGCGACCACCACAGACCCGACCCCATAACAGATTGTCGAACTCGATAGCGGCTAAATGAATGAATGAGTTCCAACAAGTCGTCGTTCTTCAGTCCATTACCGGACTGTCTCCTTACCGTGGCTTTCTTTCACGCAATGATTGCGAATAAAGAGAAATACAGGCCTGAGACAACTCGTTCACCAATTTCGCACCCTCAAAATCTGGACATAAAATCTGGGCATGTTGGAAGAGCCAGATCTCTGTTCAAAGCGGGTCTTGGACGATTCCAGAGATACCTTTGTGATCAACGTGTGACTCTCTCGAAGATGAGCATAAAATCCGAAAATTAATTTTTGAGTGTCCTGTGCCTTTAAAGGGCCCGCGCATGAATTTAGCATCAGAGCGCGAATTGCACGGTATGGCGCCGCTGGCAGGATCCTACCCGAGATTCGCGTTGGGTAGCCTTCTGCAAGTTGCTGCCGTTGGTAGCAAGATTCGCCGTACGCGCGATTCGGGTAAGAATGTAGCTTCCCCAGCCTACCAGCGCAAAATTTCATTGATGAATCCTGCCCTAAAATACTGCCATATACAATTTTACCACGATTCGCTACCGAAGGAAAAAGTCGCGTGATTTCTGGCAATGTTCGAAAACAATACTGATCCTGGGCAAACCATGAAAAAGCGATTAATCATGAAAAAAGAAGTGTGGTTTAGGACAGATGACATGTCGTTTACTGCAATCATTTTCTACAAATGACAGAGAGATCACATTTGTCATTTAGGTGGATCAAGTACGAACAAGTCGTGGAAGGAGACTTCACCCGTTTCGGCAAACCGCAAATCACATTGCTACAAATGCAGGTGTGTGCAAACCAAACTGCAGTTATATCGCTTTAGATTAACATTTAACCCGACTTGACCACTTCACAATGGCTATAAATTTTCCAACATTTAGCTTCCTTGGCACAACTATTGTCGCAAATGATCCCCCGAAAGCAGGGTTCGCGACAAAACTGGTTCTAGTGCTATTCTAATAATAAGGTAGATCTAGTCACAATAAAAGTCGAAAAAAGCAAATAAAGAGGAAAAAACGCGCAGGAACAAAATAGCAACAAGTAACTAAGGATAGGAAAAGAGACGCTCAAAGCGTCTGACTTTTTGAAAATCTAGAGCTAAAGTTAATTGTTAGCGGCATTTGGATTCGCGCTATGTCAAATTTTCGAAGAGATGCGCTTGATTGCAAGAAACTCTTTCAGTGTACGCTCGTGACAGATAAAATCGAAACAGATGTCTTGAATACCAGTCGTTCACTTCGTTTTCCACTGCAGCTCTTGAGCTTCGAAGATTCAGAACTTGTGTAAAGTGCTGTGAATTCCACGGCAGTTCTGTGTACCCACGATTGGTACTTACATAGCCAAACAGCACGATTGCTAGCAAATGAATCCAAAATATTTAACAGGCGTTGATGCAGACGAAAAACTGTCTCAGCAAAGGTGTGGTGCTACTAGACGTTGAAGAAACCGAATTCCGAAATATCGCAAGTATGTGTACTTCCTCTCCAATTTGATTGTTGTCACATAACAGGTGAGCAACGCGACAATTTTCTAGGTGTCATAGTGAAGGAATGGACTCAACGCGGTCTGACAAACACACTTGCAGCAGAAACAGTGCTTCGAGCACTAACCGCTCCAAAACACCACCTTGGAGCAGTTCCCGGAGAGAACTACTTTGGTACGTGTTGCATTCCAGAGATGGCACTTCAACTAGGCACGATGCCAGTCAAATGCCTACATAGAATAGTATTCTATAGATAAGTCTCCAACGCGACAAGTGAAGCTTGTCCGAGATGATAATGGTGGCGTGAAATACGCAGAGAATGATAGCATGTCTAACGACGAGGCTGAAGACGACAATGACCTAGCTCATCATCCACAGCCTTTACGGGACATCATCAAGGTACTTAAGTACGTATCCTCTATATAGGAGAAATGTTCTAGAACATGTCTTTTTCCTTACATTTTTTCAATCCATTTATCTTTCACAAGGGACGATAAGTTAAGGCCAATCGTAGAGATGGTGAGGAGGATGCCCCTCAAACGCTGAGGGGAGCGGTAATTCTGATTGCAGGTAGCGTGCCGAGTTCTTGATCGGGCTATCTCAAAGCATTTGTCGAACTTCGCGTTGCTCAGGTAATATAGTCGTCACTTTACCTGCAAGAACATTTTAGTAATATCAGGATTTGCTTAACAGAAACTCTCATCCAGTCGTTCTGATGTGCCGATACCAGTCCGATTTCTCTTCATTCTCCTGGAGTCCTACGGAGAATTATAAAAAACGAAAGAATTGCAATTGGGAGAACAGTTTGGTGCTCCTGATTGCTGTTTTTGCGATGAATGGAGGCTTCTATAAAAGATCAGTCATACAGCCTGGTCTTCTAACTTGGTCGCGGCATTAATCTCTGGTTGAAGATCTTCCGAAAAGTGGCGCTGCACACCCTCCGAGCCATACAGCTTATGGCCGACGCCGCTGATGAGTTCATTTCCCAAATTGTTGCGGTTCCACCGGGAGAAAATGCTCTGTCGACACACGATGGGAAAACCACGAGAAACTGGAGTCGAAGGCTGCAGGTGGGATGGATAAGGGTATGCGAAGCTTTGCATCATTCATTCAGTTCTCCATGAATGCGTTGCTTTTTTTTCTGATAACTGGAGACTGGACATAAAAAGTCTCCCTAGCATCTACAGGACCCAGCATATTTGCGCACGAACCACTATTAAAACATTCATGTAAGTTGGGGGATGGGGAACGGGATGCCATTGAAGGATCTTTTTTTAAACCGTTTTCGACATAAATTTTGCAATGGACCCTCCGATTTTTCTATTATTTAACTTGTTTAAGGAGGACCGATTCATCATCTTGAGGCTCATTTATGCCCTCCAACCTGTACTCCGTGTAACGTAAAGACATACACCTGTTTAGCGTAAACGCGCTCAGTCGGTATGCTATATGCCACATACCAAGACAATCCAGACGAGGACGATGATAGTGGTGGAGGTTTTGAAGGTTACGGTGGTGGTATCGTGAGGACAGGGAAGCTATTCCCGGAGGGGACTCATGCAAGACTTGAGGTAAGCGGGTTTTGCGTGACATCGCTGTCTTTGAATCCTGTGTGTGTCTCATTGGGCCTGGTCGATCGAAGATTTTTTCCCTGAAACACGTCTCTCATTTGAAACTTTTGTTTCAGTGTAGAATATGTCGACGCGGGCCCATCCGGATGGCAGAACGCGTAATAGCATATCTTAGTTTGCGATTATTGCAGTCTAAGGCTTCCGGACCAAAAGCATCAATCCGGAAGAACCATTCAGTGTCGACCGTAGGTGCACAGAAACGCACCACCGTCTCAGATTGACAACCAGACTATAAGGTGGTGAATTTTTCATTGCTCTGAGCCGTTCCAGGACCAAATGCCTTTGGTACGTATCGGATTACGTGGATTTCTTCGCCGGTAGATTGTCATGCAGTCGTTGTAGCGGCAGCGCGATATTCCTTTTCTTCCGCTAACATTACGTCAATTATCACACATTTGGTGCAGTGATGGAGCGAGTTCTACATCATCAAATGGTGAGTTCGGTATATGGATGACGAACCAATCCTGACCCTATGCTTCTCTTTGACAGTCTTTTGCACGTCACTTTTGCAGAGCGCTTGGCTTTTGAAGAGATTATACTTTTAGAGCATCTATGGAGGCGATTCTCAGCGTGGCGGAATATCAGGTGTATCATTTTTTGCAGCCTTTTCCGGACAAATCCATTGAACATCGCTTTTTCGGCTACTGGGCCAAGCCTGATTTTCGAGAAAAATCCTCTTCGACTTTGCATGTGAGTTTCACCCATTGTAGTCCACGAACGGCTAGCACACGACTACATCTCAGACAAACAAAATACTGTATTACTCACAACGAGCTGCTAGTAACTCGCTTCTTCCGCTCCATCTTCGAGACTCAAAACTTTGGAAGACTGACAAAAGTATTTTCAGTGGCAATGGGTGGGAGTTTCTCTGCCGTTCCGTTGCTGGGTTGGTATATGGATAAGGCGTTTTTCTGGTTATCCTTACAGCCACAGAGACATGTCGGCGCTTGTTGGTCTCATTTCTGGAGGTTTTGTTTAGAGGGAACTTTTTTATTTGAAATTTCATAACTATCTGTTCAGATTTACTGAAGAAGCATTTGCGACTCTGATCTCTATCGTCTTCATCATACAGGCTTTTCAAAAACTGTTCCGAAATCTCGCACGATGCACCACTCACCCAGCTGATCCGAGGGTGAGATTTGGATCTGCTTGATCTCACTCCTCTTCGATTTTCTATTTCATATTATTCCGATACGATCCTGGCTTAAACCTTATTAGGAAATGCATTTTTCAGTTACCATCGCCCAGATTATCGTCTGCCATTGTCTCCGAGAGTGAAGTTTATTTCCGTTCTTCGCGTGCGTCTGCGCACGCATTGCCGTACGCTGCGCCTCCTTCTCCCTCACACTTTCTTTTGCTGTCTCTACCCTCGCTCCGCACAAGTGCGCGAGGGATGAGAACTAAAAATTTGGCTCGGAACCAGAGAGAATATAATTGCGAAATTTGCCCATAGCACGTGGAGAGCTTCGTTCACGTGGAGAGCATAATCTACGTTTTTAGGAAGTGTATCATGTCCGCCTTGTTTTGCTGTCATAAACGAGACTGACAGCCAACTGAATACCACTGTGACTTTGCGACTGCAAGGATGTGACTGCGGAAGGTGAAATTTTTTGAAGTTTTGAAAGCAGCGTTCACGATTATTCTATTCCCCGAGTTTTACAAAAACAATGCATTGGCCTCCAAGTGTTACCAGAATAACGAAGGAACGGCGAGGAAACGTATTACAACGTCGTATTTCAGTGACATTAATCTATAACATGGACTAGTGGTCCAGTTGGGATGAACATGTTCATGGTCGTTGTCACCGAGGAAGAAAAATGGGGGTTATTCGAAAATAGAAAGAAAATTCTACTAAAAGCAGGATTAGTTAGGGCCCCAAGAAAAGAGCAGAGCATTAGAGAGAAGAGAATCGCGAAAAAAAATCTAAAAGAACAGGTCCACAAAAAGATTTAATTGTCACACCAAAAAACACATCCTGTGATACTTAAAGGCAGTACTCAGACGTTCGCTGTTGTCCACAGGACACGAATGAGATGTCACCTCACGCAAATGCTCACCCTAGACATCCAAAAGGGGCATGCTCAGACGTTCGCTGTTGTCCACAGGACACGAAAATGAGATGTCACCTCACGCAATGCTCGCTGTAGACATCCAAAGGGGCATGGATCGCCCCTCGAGAACTGCACGTCACGCCCCCTACTTGGTGCCGTAGACAACCTATCCGCGGGAACGTTTTTGCTGTAGACATCCCATCGGAGTGAGTGTCTCCATCCCCGATTCCGCGTTCACATCCTATCAACATCCTGTAGACCTGATATTACCATCGCCAGTGAAGCATCAACCGCTTTTGACGTCACACCTTAAGGGCAGCATACACACTCACAAACATGGTGTAGATAACAGCATACAGATAGGACACTGGCTCCTACCATGTCAGTCTACGACGTTTGAAGCGCCAAAACCATCCAGGATGACCATATGTATGTGACAATGTTTGAGCAATCTTGCCTTCCACGTCCTGGTATTTCCACCACCAGATTGGAGTACGAGAATCAGAAATGAAACTTGAGAACATATGTGATAAGATAGAGTGATTAAGCACTATCTCATGTGAAGGAGCGCACGAGAGAAATAGCTTGATTTGCTTGAATGTAACATGTCTGCATACCGATTAACTCTCATCCCATTTTTGAGAATGCCGCTCTACTTCGGCTGACTTTTTGGAAATGGAGGATTACTATTAGTGAACATCATGCATGATATTTTCAGGTGAATAAAGTTGTTTATCTCGTGCATTCCCATTTGGTAACGCATTAATCACTCTAACTTATCACATGTTTTTCTCAAGGTTTCTTTTCTCATTCTCGTACTCGAATAGTAGAAAACACTGGCGTGGGAAGAGCAAGATTGCTCAAAAATGCCTGCCAGCTAATATTGTCATCCTGGATGGTTGTAGGCGCTTCAAACCGTATTTGATGATTTTGACATGGTAGGGGCCGTGCGGTCCTATTTATGCTGTTATCTCTGACCACGTTTGTGAGCGTGTACGCTGCCTTCAAACGGCGCTTCATGCCTTCTTTCGAAACTTGATGAGTGAGGCCTGATTCTGCTTATTTCAGTTCTAATCTAAGCGCAACAGAGAAATTGGACCCTCTCAATCAAATTTTCTAGAGAAAACTAACATTGGCGTGGATCCTAATGAGACTTTTCGTTCCTCTTTGGAGGTTGGCGCAAACTTCGGTGCACCTAAGTAATATCATATGACACCGAGTTTGCGCCAACCTTCGAAAGTAAATGCAATTTCTCATTAGTATCTATACCGACGTTACATTATTTTAGTAATGATGAAATCCTTTATGCAGGACAACACTCTACTGCTTCCAAAATGAATCTACTATAAGTTATAAGCAAACCATTTCAAATGAATTCTAGAGCCAGTCTCGGGCGTAGAGTCCAAATATGCCGCTTCTGCAGCTGCCCTAAGAGTCAACCCTGGAAAACGTTCATAGCAGTTTTTTTCTCTGATTTTTTGTACCTATTGTACCCTCGAAAAAGCGCATTAATTTTATGAAAATCCGGAAACAGACCTCATAATCGCCAAATTGTTCAGGGCCCGAAACAGCCCCCCCTCAAGGCAGAAAGTTTGGGTGAAAGCGCATTGTCCAGAGCTATGTGCAGAGCTGATGGCGTTCTTGGCTTGTATGGTTTTTCGGTTCAGCGTTCAATTATATCAATTACGGAAGGTACAAGAAAGCGTTGAAATTTTTTTTCCAGATTTGACTTAAATTCAACCTGGGGGTGATTTGTGGTGCTGATCACGAATCTGAGAGGTTTACCTGTGGTTTTTCCTAAAGTTCGACTAAATTTGTTCAAAGCTTCCCAACGGCAGAAAAATTCTGACGGAAAACCGACTTTCGACGATTTCTGGAATGTGACAAAAGATGTGGCTCAAATCGTTCTTTTAGAGTGCTCAACACGAATCTGATGTCAGTTTATGGATTTTTGACAGCTTACGATAGATTACGTTGGGTATACGGTATAGATTGTGCACGAACGAAATTTTTGAAAAAATCTCGATATTTTTTCGTTCGTTCGAAATTTCTTCGAACGTAATTTTTTCAAATTCCGTTCAAAATTTCGTCGAACAATTTTTTTTCAATTTTCGTTCGTTCGAAATTTCGTCGAACGAATTTTTTTCAAATTGCATTCGGTCGAACTTTTTTCGAAATTGTACAGCTATAGTATACGGTAGTTCGATCAATGTCACAGATTTGTCTCAGAAGTTTCTATGTGGGGTTTTTGGGGTGCTGAATAATGTGAATTCGATGTCCATTTTGTCTGTTTTCAAACTATTAAGTTCTGCCTCCTGAATAACATGTTACCTACCGTAACCTACAGTAAACCTATAAATTCCGACAAGCGAACCCTCAGATTCTTTGTTCAGCAGTACATGTTTATGGCAGTATCACGGAGAAAAAAATTCTTAAAAAAACACCTCAAAACCCCATAGATGGGTACCCCTTTCTACCTTTGCCGCGAAGCTTATAAAAACGCTCATAACTTCTTTTCAGAGTGAGTCTAGGCAGGCTACGATTATACCGGAGTCACTCACATTTACCGATACTAGTAGCAAGAACATCACCTCCCAGATTATCGCCGTATTCAATGCGCGCCGAATATGCATTCAACCCTGAAGACAAGGCGGTTAAGAGCACAGTCAGAGAACGTACTGCTAGGGGAGTACGTGCTCTTATAGTGCGTTTCAGATTACAGCACGAGCCCCGACAAATAAAAACTTTTGAATGCGTGCATGCTACCATTACATTCAACTCGATGAAAAGAGGATTTCCCAAAAAATGGAAAGAATGCCGAAAAAACTCTTGAGGGCGGGACACAGATGCCGGCCTGGTTTGCGGTGCTTTGCTTGCCCAGCCGCTGGAGAGCCTCACGTCCACAACCAATCGCGGCCCCAGATTGTGCCTCGACGAGCTGGCCGGAGTTGCATGTCGGTGTGCCGGGCGCGTCGCGTGCCGATGTGCAGCTACGATAACGCTGGACCCTAGCTTGCAGCACGTGCTCCTGCGGATTAAATTTTGCAACACGTGCTCCCTACGGTAAAATTTTGCAGCACGCGCTGCTTTTGGAGCACGTGTCCCTGCAATTACACTTTTCAATGGGAGTGGTCACTCGAGTTGGATACATATTCGACACGCACTGAATGCGGCAAATTTTTAAGCTCGCAAGGTACTCCATTTCGCTGATCCCGGACTACGCTAGCTAAACGGCTTCCCTTGGTAGCTTAACCAGAAGAAGGTGATATCGGCTAACTACGCTTCTTTTTTAAATCTACAATTTTTTCATCTCGCTTCCCATTTACCTTTCCTCGAGTATTGACAACATGGATGGGAATCAGGGTAAAAATGAACACCCCCTGGAGTGATCAGAGATTCTTTGACAAAACAACTATAAATGACGCAAATGACCCACATAAAGGGATGGAAAAATCAAAATCTGCCTACGAAGGCAGTTGCTGAAAGCTTACCGTAAACCACGGAAACCTTCCTGTCCATCACTGGGAACGCCGCGAGGTGCATCTCTCGGCATGCCACCAACACCCCTTCCACGGAAAGACGTTATTGAAAAACGAATCACAGATCTCTTATAATTAAAAAAGAGAAGAATTATCATAGAAGTCTAGAGCATCATCAAAAAATAAAACGAATTGCAAATCTAACATAACCGAAAATGAGAACTTGGACGCGCACGATCTTCGTGCTACATCGATTATTGATGGACGCTGCCACCGCCCCTCCCGCGAATGTTCTTAGAACAGCCCATCGACCTGCGCAGCCGTAGACATCCCGAATTGACGTCCTGTGGACAACAGCACTTGGTCTGCGCGTGGATTTAAGGCGCACTCGGCGGGATTGCCGGTCGATGGGCTGTTTAACAGCCCGTCGCCCCCTGCTCAACAGCACACTGGGACGAACTCCGCGTAAAAGAGCCGCCTGTTCGCCAGCGGTGACTCGTTCTGGGCGGATCGACGTCCTGTATGAACAACAGCTTGAACGTCTGAGGATAACACGCTCACAATCATAGTCGAGATACAACGGCGTAAATAGGCCGGCACGCCCCCTACCACGTCGTCAACAACGTTTGAAGCCTTAAGCTTCCCGAAAACCATCCAGAATGACACATGATTTGACGATATTTGAGCAACCATGCCTCGCACGCTACGCTTCGTATTTTCACACACCCTTTCGAGGAACAGAATGATTTGTTAAAACTGAGAAAACATGTGATAGCTCAGAGGCATTATCAAATGGGGGTCCGATGAGAGAAACAGCTCGATTCTTCCTGAATATAACATGTCTGTGCAATGATGAAATTCTCCATTTCAAAAAGTCCGCCGAAGTAGAGTGGATGAAAGTTCATCGGTATTTCCGAAAGTGGACGAAAAGTTCATCGGTATGCAGACATGTTATATTCAAGTAAATCAAGCTGTTCCTCCTATGCACCCCATTTGATAATGCTATCACTCTAAGCTATCACATGTTTTCTCCGGTTTAACTCTTCATTCTCTCTTTCTTGAAGGGGTGTGAAAATACGGGCGTGCGAAGCTTATGATTGCTCAAATATCGTGGAATATGGTCATTCTGGATGATTTTCAAGGCTTCAAACGTCGTTGATGACATGGTAGGGGCCGTGCGGGCCTATTGTATGCTGTTATCTCGACCATGTTTGTGAGTGTGTATTATACTTCGGACCGAATTATATTATTCGAAAAATATTCGAATGATTTTTCGAGTTTCGAATCATTCAAAAATCGCAATTCGAAAATTTTGGTTTTCGAATAATATTCGAAATCCGAATATTTCGAAAACGGGCTTTCGAATAATATTCGAAATTCGAATATTTCTGTAGACATCGGTTTCGAATAGTATTCGAAATTCGAATATTTCAAAAACAGACTTTCGGAATAATATTCGGAATTCGATTATTTTTAAGAGCATATTCGAATTTTTGAAGTTCGAATAATCGAAATGCACAATCATCATTTCAATAGAAGTGCTTTTTTTTCTAATCGACCGAGTTATTGTTCTAAACATGGATATCCATGTAATAAACATACATACATACAACATACCTTGGAAAGCACACTGTATCAAAGCACCATGCTTGGCTCTATTCACCCCACGCCCGATTAGCGGTTCTCACACGCTTAGATCGTGTGAAATGTTGCGCCACCAAACAAGGTGTGCCTCAATTGGTGGTGGGATAGGAGCTGGCTTGAAAGGCCACCCAACGGAAACCGTTTTTCTCTCGTTTTCGCATTTAATATGTAGCTGTCAGGCAGATATATGGACACTACCAGGATTTGAGCTTTCAAAACCCTCCCGTTCCAGAGAAACAAAGTTACTTGAAATACGAACGAGAGCGATTGAGCTCACTAATCTACAATGACTACTCCCAAAACATTAGCTAGGAGTGAGTCTTTGCAGTTGGAAATGTTTGGTTTATGCTCAGGCCTTGTGAATTACGATTTGCGAATTACGAGGAATTTGAAAACGTACGATTTACGATTTACAAAATTAAAAAATTCAGTTACGCGCAGCCCTTCGCGGCGCAGCAGCGATCGATATTAGGTGTCGTTTATACTTCCCGCAGCCGAGAGGCGCGGCGAAGTGCATTTCTGTGGCAATATTGATCACGCGGCGCGGCTTTGCGATCGATATTGTAGGATTGCACATCGCCGCGCCGCTCGGCGGCAGGAGATATAAAAACGTCGCTTAAGGTCAACATTGTCGCTGCCGCTATGAGCGATAGTCATGGCATTTAGCAGAAATGCGGTACCAGCGCATCGGAGCGATATGGCGCTGACCGTCGTAGGAACAGTTGTCGCGTGTCCGTCACGCAGCGACGTGTCGTCGAGGGCTGACATACTGCAAATGTGTCTATGCCTGTCACTGTGCGGCGCATTGCCACAGCGAAACAGATTTCCAAAGGGCAAGAGGCGGTCGCTGTCGCTCTGCAGAAGCGACGCGACCTCGTGTCCTTAAACTAAACGTTATTGGCCTAACGCCCTTTTCATACCTCTTTGTTGCCGCGTCAAATGCCGCTCTTTTTAAGAAAATGATAAAACGCGGCGGTGGCGGAAAGAAGAACGTTCTCGATAGTTATTACCGCTATAGCGGCGTTTGCCGTCCCTTTACTGTCTCGTTACCAGTTCCGATCATGCCAATCCGATTTCGCCAGCAATCTCACGTGCAAAGAACCTAGTTGCCAACTTCCGGCTAATCTTCTAGTAATCCAAAACACTGGCTTCATTGTAGTTCAAAAGCGGCATTTTCCGAAGCGGGAAAAAGGAAAGAGGCGTAAGGGTTTTTCAAACTCGAGTGTTCAGCCCTGCCCCTCACCTCCGAAGTCAGTGCAAGCTCGGCGGCATGCAAATTTGCCTGGGCCGCGCAGTGGCGTAGAAGTAGGTGTTGAAAGCGGCGCTAGGGTCTCGGCGTTTGGGTGCGAGAAGGCGCTTACCCGGAAAGGGATGGTGGAGGTCAAGTCTCGCCTGAAGCCCAGCGGGGGTCTTGTGCTAAACGCGCGTTGACGCGCTTGCGAAAGAGACTATGAATGCTCCAGCGGCGACTAGGATGCTGCTTAATTACGACTAACGACTAACAGATTTAACGACTAACGGAGCTTTTGGGTGTTACGACTAACGACTAACGACTAACGAAAATAAAAATATTTTTAAAGTAAGCAATCCCAATATTCGTTAGAAAGCCAATGGTCATTCAAATCGCGGCTCCAACCGGAGCCTTACACGAGATTGATAGTCTGTTGGTTGTTTTTAGGTGAATGGTTCAAAATAGCCTTAGCCTTCAGTATTTATTAGATCTACTGACACTCGTTTCTTCGCAGTTCTGGAACCTCCTGACATTAAAGCCCCCACTCGCTGAACTTTACGCAAGGTTAGGCGCAGCGTTTATGCGTCTTCGAAGTCAGTCTCTGCTACTTTATGGTAGAGCTCACTAAACCGGTTCCGGCGCCTGGACCGGCTCCAGTGGAGATTTTGGCAGCAGAGGGGACACTATCAGAGGTGGTAATATGGAGCAAAGCCTGCAGGCCAACAACTGCCCAACGACGGGAACTGTATCCACGATGATTGGATTGTAAAGGGAGTGCCGTCCTTCGACTTTCAGTCATAAATTCGAGATATGAGGTTTCTATAAAGTGGTGCTGGGACCTCTCAGGGTAAAATTTTTAACTTGGTTGCTAATTTCTTCTTCGACCTTTTCCCATTATGGGGAACAAAGCTCTAAGCCACGAAAGCGCTCTCGGCTCGCGACGCTGGACAAAGAACAATTAGTTCAGAGTCGGTTCAATTTTCTTCGTGTTGTCACTCACCAGGTAAGATCGCCAAAATAACGTCATATAATGCAGAATGGAAAAGTTGGCGCTGAGGAAAAAAGCAGAGTTAAAGATTTCCTCGGTTTCCCCATAGCTTCTTTTTCTTTCTACCGAAAAAATGACAGAAATCGATAAACACACACTCTCGAGAATTAGGGCTTTCGTGCATATTTTTGAATTATGTATAACGTAGGTCTGCAGTTTGGAAGTAGGTTCTCTAACAAAGGGAATGATTTGTGTCTTTAGTAATTGCCATGAATGTTTTGGAAAACATAAATCTCTTCATGTTTTTCTTTTTTCTATTCATGAGGGTTTTTTTGCCTCAGCTGTGCTTGTGTTATTTCAAAGCCTAGATTTTAACGACTAACGACTAACGACTAACGAGGGTTTTTGGCCGGTTGGAACGACTAACGACTAACGAATTACAAAATTTTTATTACGCACATCCATCCTGGCGGCGACGCTATGGCGGAGCGGATTAGAAAATAGGTCCCTAACTTTGCCGAGCAAGCAAAATCTGTACTTGCGAACACTATCATAGTAGCGCATGAAGATAGCACTCAAATTAATTATTATTATACAAAATAAAATTGAAGATGGATTGATAATGAGATATGACAAAAAGTTGTTACGGCCGCCAACACTTGGCGGGAGCGGACGCCACGCGCGTGGCGCGCGGGCGAGGCGCGTCCGGCTATTATTACATCAAGGCCATTCCCGCGCGTCAGGCGGCGTTCAGGAAATTTTGCGGCGTGACGCGATGGCACATGTCAGGAGCGACTCGGAAAATCGCGTCGCGCGAAAATCAAAGGTGCTGAACTTGCGCGCGAACGGCTTCAGGGCGAATACGTGCAATTGTGCGTACGTCCGTAATTTTCCGTATACAAAAGTAAAATCAATCAATAAGTGATCTTATTTTGTGTTTTCAGGGAATACATCTTCTTTATATCTTATCTGTACCTCTTTATCGCTCTTCTGTTTGATTTCGTTGCTTGACAGTTTGCTGTAACTAATGATAGACAACAAAAAGACATCCGGGGCGAGTCATGGTTAGATTGTTTTCGGAGTTAAGTGTACAGAATAGGGAATTTTCAGATCAAATAAGACTGAATTATTGTGCGCCTGTCTACGTTTGAACACCACATGAAAGAAACCTCAACAACGAAAAAACTTTCGAAGCTTCAATAAAAATCGATTTTCGCCAGACCTCAGCCTGAAACTACAGAAAAACAGACGATGAAAACTCGTCCGAGAATAAGAGTGGAAGACATAGTAATGAAAAAGGTTCCAGAAAAATCTAGACGCCCCTTAAGTTCTTGATGAGGCAAGAAAAAATGATGACAGTCGCTTCGCGACCGTCGCGTCAGGGAAATGCAACGCGGCGCGATCGACGCGGAGCGATCATCATTTGCGCGTCTGGAAATCCGATGTATCGCGCCTCTTCACTCTGAGCACTCTAGCGACGACGCGACGCGATGTCGGCTTGATCGATACGTAGGCTAAGGATAACGTCGCGTCGCGCCGCGAACTAACATGCAGACGCCGCCTCACTTTCGTCACTAAAGTAATACCGCCTCAGCATTTGTGGTAGGCCGATGAATATTTCTACAAAGTGATAGTCACTACAGTAAATGACAGCTCAAAACTAATTTTTAAAATCCGACTATCGTTTGTGAATTCGAGAAGAATTTATAATGGTAAAATATAAAATTATTCGAAAGAATTATTCGAAAATTCGAAAATTTTGATTTTCGATTATACTCGAAAATTCGAAAAATCAGTTTTTCGAATATATTCGAAAATTTGAAAATCGAAAAATACCATTTTCGAGTTTATTCGAAAATTTGAAATTCGAAAAATTTGATTTTCGAATATATTCGAGAATTTTGAATTCGAAAAAAGTGATTTTCGAATTTATTCGAAAATTTGAAGATCGATAAATTTGATTTTCGAATATATTCCAAAATTCGAAATTCGATAAAAATGATTTTCGAATATATTCGAAAATTTTTACAGTTTTGCCCAAGTATAGTGTGTATGTTGCCTTTAAAGATTTCGTGTACTTCTGGTGCGTTTTTCTCAATTTCTACGTCATTTTAGTTCTACCCGGGGGCCACTTAATAAATGTAGCGAATAATCTCAACATTGAAGATTATCGTGACCACTGCCTCTAATACAGCTGGCACGAGATAGATAAGGACAGGTAGCGGATAAACCAAGAAAGCGTGATAAAAGGCGTTCGGTGATTCATTTGCTGAAATTTTCTGATGATTAGGGCGCTGATTACGGCAAAGTATAACTGCTGATACAGATGTACAGAAAAAAAACAGGTTCGCCCATTTCGAACTGCGAAACGCAGCAGCTCCCTAAAGGCATTGGTCGAGATTTAAAACGTTGCGGAGAAAAGTGTAAAAATCAAACTTGATACGCAGACGGGCTAAAAAGCCATGAAGGTTACGCAGTAAGAAACGAGCTATAAATAGAGTTATTGGGATTCTGGAGTTGCCGATTCGTTGCACACGTGCACAGCTCCTTAAAAAGATCGTAGTCTCATGCTGAGCGAGTCAAGAATCATTGACGTTCGCAGCCAGAAATAGATATGCAAATTTAACTATTTGAAACAGTTGAACATTGAAAGCAAGCCCTTCATTCAATGTATATCGTCGATCACTGGTCGAGAAGAGCGCCGCGTCGACCACATGTGGCACGCACGCAAGCGAGGAGGTAGTGATGGGATCATTACCTTCTCTGGCTTGCGTGCGTGCCACTTATGCGTTCGACCTTGCGGCGATCTCTCGATCAGTGATGGATCATAACTCGATGAGGACGGAAATATTCGAAGACAAGGTCAGTCCTAAGGCTATTGTTCATTGAGTTCTATTTTCAAGCCAGCTTGAAACGATGGCTAGAGATCATCGATGCCGATGATGTGGAAACGATGGGTTCGTCCACCATCACACAAGATCGGAAAGGCTATTGAGGCTTGAAAATAGGCCCAAAAAATTTTTTTTTCGCAATTTCATGATAGGTCCTACTGAATCCAGAGAAAGGGTTGAGAGAGAAAGAAGACAAACAGGGGGCTTCATCGCGCACACTGCTTTTTAAGAAAATGCTCCAGATTTTTTTAACTATGGGTACTGCTAAAGGCAGTTGTTCACGATAATCTTCGATTTTGAGATTAATCGTAAATCGGGATTGTTTGGCCCCCGAGTAGAACTGAAATGACGAAGAAAAACCGGGGAAAAACGCACCAGAAGGGCACGAAATCCTCAAAGTATCAGCCCGCCTCATAAGTAATCGCAATGGAACTTTGTTCAAATTTGTGACAATGAAATCTTTTGTGGACCCGTCTTTTGCAATTCCTCCATTCTGTATTGCTCCGTTCATTCCTTCGGGCCCTAACTAATACTGTTTTGCCCAAAATATTCCTTCCATTTTCCGAATAGTCCCATTTTTTTACCGGTGACAACCACCGTGAACATGTTCATCCAACCGGACGAATTAGTCCAGGCCATAGAATAATGTCACCATTGAAATAAGACGAATTAGTGCGAACTTTCTCGCCCTTTCTTCGTGATTTTGGTGACACTTTTCCAGTAACTCAACGCATTGTTTTGAGTGGAAAACTTGGAAAACGAGAATCATCGTGAACACTGCCTTTAACGACATAACCAATCAACGGAAGTTGACCTTTGGAAAAAGTAGCATATCTCAAAATCATTGGTTAACAGAGATTCATGATGTCTAACATCAACTCAAGAAACAGACTCGAACTTAGATTTTTGGAACCTACGCCAGTGGAAGTTTGGTGATATCGTTTCCTCACGATGCTCAGGAAAAGAATCCTAGGAGGACGGATTATGTGGGGAACGGCAATAGCAAAGGAAAGAAACCAACACCTTGAGAGTGAAGAGCGGGAGAAAAAATTAAAAATTGAAAAAGAGCGACATAGAGGGAACCAAAACTAATGACTTGCCGTGGCCTAATTTCTTCTTGGGGAAAAAGGCGACGCAGACTGCATTCAGCGACCCTGAGGTCCCGCCACTACTCTTCGCTATTGCTTAACTCGGGCGCGATTGATCACTCTTGCGTGACTCGGAATTCATTAGTGAGAAGGAGTGCTGGTCTGTCAGCAAAGAGTATAGGTTCCGTACTTGTCAGCACGGAAAGGGTGGAGTTTGAAACGAATCAACCTTTAGGCTATTCCATCCGAAGTCCTCTTTGACATGCCTCCTTTAGCGATTCGTTGAAGTTGTTAAATATAAGAAAATTTGTGGACTGTGTATATCTGCAGACATTAAAGGCAAAGGTCGCTACCAAATATGCTTGTCTTCTTTTCCTCTCTAAACCCTTTTCTGAGTTTAGAGAAATATGACCTATAAGAAAATTCGCGAAAAAACAGCTGTTTCAGGCAAAGTTTGAAGCCTGAATTTTCTTGTCTTTTGATGGTGGACGAGCCCACTCCACAACATCGACATCGATGATCTCTAATACCATAAACATCAGCTGGCGTAAAAGTGAATTTCAATCAATGAACCGTCGGATTTATGTACACATCTAGTCAAAAACATTGACAGAGGTGTTGCTTCCATTGCTCAACTTTTTTTAATAGATAAATTTGCATTTATTTCTTCCTCTGCATGTCGATGATTTTTGACTGCTCGGCATGAGACTGCGATCTTTTTGAGCGGCGCTGTGCATGTGTGCACGAACTGGCATCTTTGAGCCCTAGGAACTCTTATTATAGTCCTTTTTCACCTCGCTACCTTCATAGTTTTTCAGCTGTTTTCAATCTAATCTGGTTTTTGTAGTTTTTTTGGTAGCTTTTAACATCGTGAACACTGCCTTTAACCAAAGTGCACCGTTTAGATTGTGAAGCTCGAGGGGGAGAAGCCGTTGGTCTTCAGTGTCACTTCAAGCCGGATGTCTACATGCTGTCAGTTCTCCTCACCTTCGGTACATTTGCGTTGGCATACGGCCTCAACAACTTCCGGCGCTCAAGGTTTTTCGGATCCACGGTAATGGCTTCGTTTTGTCTCACCGTGTTGCGTTACACTATCAGACATCTTCCGCTTTCAACATAGTTTTTATGAGAGGAAGGTAGTTGCCGACAAATAACTATGGACGTGTTTAGATTCGTTGCACAATCAGTGATTTCGCTGTTGTCATCGCAATAATTGTAATGACGTCGTTGTCCATTATGATTGGATTAGACGTTCCGAGCCTTCACGTTCCAGATCGATTCAAGGTACGGTTATTCGTTGAAACTAAAAACAACTAGAATTGACTTTTCAGCCGACACTCGATCGACCATGGCTGATCGACATCACCCGGGTTCCGCTTTCGGTAGCGCTCATCTCGTGCCTTCCAGCCGCCTTCTACACTATTCTCATAGTTATGGATCAACAGATCACTGCCGTGATCATCAACAGAAAGGATAACATGCTCAGAGTTAGTCATTCGCAGTTCAGCCAATCTACCCTATTACAGACTAATCCCGAACGGGATAGTGAACAACAAATCTAGAAACCAGTTACCCTTCGAGAATCCATTCTTCGGCTGTGCCCCGCTGGCTCCGCAGCCCTCGATTGCTCCTCGATAACTCTCCAATAGTACAGCACCAATCCTGCATTCATAGAAACGCGGACCTAGCTTCGCCACAATATCATTGTTCCCATCCGTGCCATGATTTTTTTGCCGTGACTGCGAGACACGCTCATCCTGCAGATATCCGACACGAACATTCTAGCAGTGGCCATAATGTTCACCAAATGAAGGCACTGTTGCTCACTCGGAGTTTTCACTCCGTCATATGCCGAGTGGGAGGCACCAGGGCCACGTGCTCCTCATAGTAGAAGATGTCACTCTATCGTTCTCTCAATGATCACGTGATCGTTAGGCTCCGACAATGTATAGTACGTGCCATTAAAGGCAGCACACATGCTCGCAAACGTGGTCGAGATATCAGCAAAAATAGGCCCGCACGGCCCATACCATGTCGTGAACGAAGTTTGAAGCGCTGAAAACCATCCAGATGACAATATTTGAGCAATCATGTCACGCACGCCCGTATTTTCACAACCCTTCGAGTAACGGAATGAAAAGTTAAACTTGAGAAAACGTGATAATTGAGAGTGATAGCACTATCAAAAGGGAGTGCACGATAGAAACAGCTTGATTCACCGCGATATTACATGTTTGTGAACTGATGAAATCCTCCATTTTCGATAGCCAGCCGGAGTAGAGCGGCATTCTCGAAAGTGGACGAGAGTGAATCGGCATGTAGACATGTTATACTCTAGTAAATCGAGATGTTTCTCTCGTGCACTCCCCTTTGATAGTGCTATCACTCCCAATTATCGCATGTTTTCTCGAGTTTAACTTTTCATTCTGTTACTCGAAGGGGTGCGAAAATACGGGCATGCAGGACATGATTGCTCAAATATTGTCATCATGGATGGTTTTCAGCGATTCAAACGTCGCTTACGGCATGGTATGGGCCGTGTGTGTCTATTTATGCTAAAATCTCGACCATTTTTGCAAGCGTGTATGCTGCCTTAAAGGGGACCCGAAGGTAAAGTCGTTTTCTTACGCTAAATGCAAACAAATACTGCTCTGCTCACTTTCCCAGTCTGCTTCAAATGTTCTTGGGTGGTCGACGGAGTTTTGTTAAGACTACTTCACACTTCCTCGATCATCTGACGAATTCGTTTCCACTTCCGCACTAACACGCCGCTATCTTACCTTGATGGTCTTCCCAATTGACACGAGTCGGAAAGATCAAACTAACCCGATTTGAACTTGGAAAACCATGTTTGGCATTTGCGAATGTTCAGTGCATTTGGATAAATATCGCAAATGTTTTTAGTAGGAACTGTTGTGTCACTTCCCTTGCGAAATTCAAAAAGCATGCTCTCCAGGATGTGTACCTCTTCTGGTATCTGACTGGCCATTTTACTTAAGATTACAAAAAAATTGTATTTCAATTGTAAAGAAGTCACAATAACCTCAGAATGTCTTGGGCACGCCACTAAGTCAAACATTGAACTGATAAATGACAATCAAGTACTGACATGCGCGGAGACGACATTTCTTTCCGGTCCCCTTAGTATAAGGTGCCTCATCTCTAGGAAAGCGTAATTAATCTTTGAGATCCGATCTAGGAAAATTCCATATAGTCATACTCTGAGAGATTGCTGATCGTCTAAAGAACCTTCCCAAGACCTACAGCAAGGAAATTTCTCTATTGTGTGCCGCGGCGAAATGATTTCCTTATTGCGACGACGTCAGGGCTAGCCTGACATAGATCAAATCCTGTGGCAAAATACGCGGCTCCAATCGCGATTTTTATTCGGGAGCACGCTCCTGAATAAAAATCACGTGCTGCAACGAGGATGACGCGTTTGATCGAAAGGCTTTAGCCATGTTTTGACTGCATCGCTGTTGTTTTTCATCTCAGCAATTTCGCTCCCGCTGCTGCAGCGATCTGGCAGCGGCAGTGATTTTGTTCTTAGTGCATCGTTCCGAGTCGTAAAGACTGTTCTCTATACTAGACTCTAGACTGACCAAACGTGTCATTCGCTGGCAATCGCTCCATCGCTGCCATCATGTCAGCGATGGAGCGATGATTAGCGACCATCGAGATACGCTTTTCCAGCAGTGAAGCAGTAAAACATAGGATTTAGTCGCCGCGACCCAGCGATGTAAGACGTTTGCCACGAAGCGATCACAATCGAAGCGCGTTCCCATTATGCGCGATGAAAAAGGAACAGTTGTCGCTCGCATGGCCGCAGCGACCAGGTGCAGTGAAAACAAGGCTTTACGAGATTGCAGCACGCGCTCCTGTAACAGGACGACGCGCTCCTTCTAAGAATATGAATGAGGCAAACGTTTGGCTCATGTGCAGCACATGCTCCTAAAACAGGTCGACAAGCTTGTACTGTAAGAACGTTGGTGAGGGAAGAATCTGGTGCATTCGCAGCACGTGCCTGTGCCTAGTCGAAATCGTTTTGTGGTAGAATTGGACTAGCTGAGCGTTGAAGAGTCGCGCTGCCTAACCGCGGAGATTCCGAGGAACTGCCTGTTCGGTGCCTGAGAACTCCGAGGCACTGTTCACGCAGCTGTCTGTCCGCCCACGCAGTCGGCGAATGAGTCTGTCCGCCCACGCGATCAGATTGCGTGTCAAGCGGTCATCGGGGAAGCCATATTCTGGACGAGCCTTACCGGGGCTGCGAACAGCTGACTGGAATATTATTCACTATGCGTCTAACACTCCTGCTAATCCACTAACAGGTCCAAAAAGTGTCTTGGCGCCGCCCGCTCGACACGCACGCCGACCGCCTGGCCAGACAGTTTCATTTGGACAGACATTGCGTAGCTCATCACATGCATACACGACAAGTCGACAAGCACTCTGAACAGAGAAAACTCCTGTCAGGGGACGAATCAGGGTTTCTTTCAGAAAGGAGCAGGCTACCATTTGGACTTGTTGATGATCGCTGTACTGGTGCTCATCTGCTCGTTTTTGGGTTTACCCTTCTATGTGGCTGCCACGGTTCTCTCCGTGATGCATGTGAATTCTCTTCGTCTCTACTCGGAATCATCAGCCCCCGGAGAGATTCCGCAGTTCCTAGGGGTCAAGTCAGTGTTTCTCGATTCTGCCTTACAATTAGTCGCAGGAATGCATAGAGTATAGCATCTTTTCTTCCAGGGAGCAGCGCCTAACTGGTCTCATTGCCCATGTTCTCATTGGCCTTTCAGTATTTCTTACCGGAGTGATCAAAGTAAGCATCCATCCTTGATTTGATTATCAGTCAAAGTATTCGTCATTCATGTTCTTTGAGGTTGTGCCTTTACCAGTGCTTATCGGGATTTTCCTCTATATGGGTGTCGTCTCCCTGTTGGGACAACAATTTGTTCAACGAATTGCCTTACTGTTTACTTCTGTAAAGCATCAGGTAGACACCATGCTGGTTTTCTTCCAACTTTCTGACTCATACTTTGACTATTTCAGCCGGATTATTCATGGCTGAGGTCAGTCAGAATGCGACGTGTTCATCTCTTCACGGTCATCCAGCTGTTGTCGATAGGAGCGCTGTTTGCAGTCAAGTACACGAAATCGATATCCATGATATTCCCACTTATGGTAAGTCGATGTAGAATACTTTCAATCGCCCTAATGACATCCTCTTGTGAGCAGAACGGGATTTCGTAAACACTACACTGAGCTAGTCTCACAATGACTAACAGAATGTGCCGCCTCATGTATACGCATTTCTTCAATTCTCGTCTAGGAAATAATTTGAGGCCGCAGCGTCGCGATTGGTTGGGTCAGCAACCGATACTCTCATACTCCTAGTACTGAAGTCTTGTACTACTACCACGATGTCTCCCACATTCCCGGGACACTAGTAACTCTGTTTTATAGACCAAAACCTTTCAAGAGTCAAATGTGATAATTCACGATGCATATGATTCTCAAGCAGAAAATTAGGCCATAACAGAATCCTCACTCGCCGCTAACAGACAATAGGACGGAGACTATCCTCTTCCACTGTGTAGAGGGACTTCTGCTTGCACGACGCTAGCGCCTTGCCCTGCCTCCGCGCATTGAGACAAAACGGCCTGGTGCTTGTAAGCTCTGCACCGAAAACACGTGCTGCTCCTAGAAGCTCAGCAAGTTCTCCTGAGTTGATAGCTCAAATTTTTCATGTCCGACCGACCTTGAACCTGGGCATCTGTTCTGATCTAGTTCTATTGGCCTGTGCCGTATAGGTTTTTAGGTGGAAGATGTATACTGCTGACGTTTCAGAAACGTCGGCCGAACGAATCCTCAACCCCTAAAAGCCTGTACGGCCCAGAAGAATAGAACTGCTGGCTTGCAAATCCTGAGAAAACTCTCTGAATTCTTTTCATGCTACAGAGCTCCCTCAATTAAAGGCACAGTCCAAGCTCAGGGACGAAATCTGAGATTAGTTGTGTAGTAGACCCACCCCGTATACCACTTGCCAAGTGCGAGCTCTCAATTCCTCCAAATAAGCGAGATATAGGAGGAAGCCAACCTGGGGCGCCCACCTCGGGAAGCCACTTTGGCACGCCCCTTTTACGATCTTTCGAGCTCAACAGTGGCGAGATGAGCGATGCATTCCAATCAGTAGCACCGTTCTTCAATTCATTCTCAGACCCTCTCTTCATTCAGGTCAGCTCACATACAGCGGTTGCAAATGACGGGAGTTACAAGCCTCGGACAACTCGTCCACCAGACTTCCACCGCTCAATTTTCGAGGGGCCATAACTCCGTTCCCAGGGGTCTTGAGCGATTCCAGAGACGTCATTGGAATCAGCGTGGGACCGTTTTTGAGGTGATCGAATGATCCGCTCCGTATCAGAATGACTTGAGCCATTGGTTTCCAGACACCAAGTTTGAGGGAAAGGTTTAGCAAATGATGCAAGATTACAAATGCACGCATTTATAGAAACAAATTCACTAGGGAATAGTGAAAAATCGAATAATCGATTTTATTCTATCTATTCTGCGATCGGGTGGTATATTTGACTTTAAGAACGAGTAGAATTCCATCCTACAATTTTCTCCCTCACTTGATCTCTGGAAATTGAAGTGAGCTCAAACCATTCTGATTTGAAACTGCTTCTTGAATTACTCGACCTTATCCGAGCACACAGTATCTGTATTTGCGCCCTCCTCTAAAACAGGGGTGCTGGGCCAGTACCACCGTTGTCGATGTATGTGGTTTACTTATTGAACTTATTGTACCGCCCACAAACGTCGCCCACAGAGGGAATGGCCTCGCACCCCTGTTATGGAGGAGAACAGCAATTACAGGGCGGGCAGATGCGGGGGCGGGGCCGAATTCTTACTCGTGTAGCCGCATTGTGAGTCGTTTTTGACACTTCGTAAGGCGTCATGTTCTGAGCCATACGATTATATTTCCGCAGATATCCAAAACACGTTTACGAGCATGTATGCTGCCTTTGAGATAACGTAACTAGCGACATAGTGAAGCTAATAGACTTACATAATTCGTACTAGAACGCTTACGCCGTTGGAAGCACAAAGAACGATACGAAACTACCGTATTCGAGCAAGCTATTTGAGGGCGTTGGTTTCAGGGTTGGAGGCTGCAAAAGAAATGGCTAAAATCGTATGTTTTGGTGGTTCTACATATATTGCCCAAATACGGTAATACTAATTCGCTTTTGACGCTGCCAACGGCGTGAGCGTTCTGGTGAGAGCCCTACGGCCCTACAACGGTTGTTATCCCAACCACTTCTTCGAGCGTGTATGCTGCTGATGACAGCGTACCATGATTTTCGGGAAGACAAAAACATTTCGATGAACAACTCCAGAAAGAGCCTGTAACCTTCCACATAACCATGACCATTCATCGTTAAGCCATCTGTATGAAATCAGTAGCATTGCAGCTGATCTTTATGGTTCTCATACGCATGTTCATTCTCGAGAGGATATTCACGCGATCTGAAATTACGTCACTTGACGATCCGCTGCCAACATTCAAACAGGTGGTAATGCCGAGTTCCTCAAGGTAAATGAATTTCTTTACACGTTGGCAAGCGACTTGCAATGCCCACGCGGTTGGCGTGAGTATTATGCGAGTGTCGCAGAAACAATTTCTGAACTCGTGAATCGATTAGCCAGATTATTGAAAGAGTACTGTATGATATCCTTATTAGCACTCATACACTGGAGGGGGCTAGCGCAGCTCTTCAGGGGGGCAACCCTCCGGGCACCGGCGCTTGCCCCCCCCCAATCGGGGGGGCTACCGCCGGAGTGACAATTTGGCTTGATCGGAGCCCCCCCATCACTGCCCTGAAGCCCCCCTGTGACTGCCCTGAAGCCCCCCCTGTGACTGCCCTGAAGCCCCCTGTGACTGCCCTGAAGCCCCCTGTGACTGCCCTGAAGCCCCCTGTGACTGCCCTGAAGCTCCCTGTGACTGCCCTGAAGCCCCCTGTGACTGCCCTGAAGCCCCCTGTGACTGCCCTGAAGCCCCCTGTGACTGCCCTGAAGCCCCCTGTGACTGCCCTGAAGCCCCCTGTGACTGCCCTGAAGCCCCCTGTGACTGCCCTGAAGCCCCTGTGACTGCCCTGAAGCCCCCTGTGACTGCCCTGAAGCCCCCTGTGACTGCCCTGAAGCCCCCTGTGACTGCCCTGAAGCCCCCTGTGACTGCCCTGAAGCCCCCTGTGACTGCCCTGAAGCCCCCTGTGACTGCCCTGAAGCCCCCCATGACTGCCCTGAAGCCCCCTGTCACTGCCACGGAGCCATGACGTCACGGCTCCGGAGCAGTGACGTCACGACACCGGAGCAGTGACGTCACCCTCCCCGGAAAGCGTCTCCGCTTCCTCCAAAAATATCCCTTTCTGACAGTGACTCGAAGTCGCCGTCCAGGGCCGGCCCTGTTGGGCCGAATGCGGCTCTCCATGAGGTGAGGCGCCTTTTATACCGCTCGAGCACGTGATAGATACCTTCTCTGGCCTCTATTGTCGTAAACTACCTTCTACGACTTCTTCCCATCTTTTCCCTCTCTTCCTCTCGGGGGGGCAAGCGCCGGAGGAGAGCAGGGGCCTCCCTGAAGCCCTCGGGGAGGCCTGCGCTGTCGCTCCCCCAAGTCGAAAACGGGCTCTATTGTCCGGCGCTTGCCCCCCCGCAGAGTCTGAGCAGTTTGAAGTCATGGAAAAGTTCATGAGGAATAAAGCCTTTGTGACATCCGTTCGACGCAGACGCCGATCGCTGGGGCGGGCAATCTCATTCGGACATGCTTTATGTACGTTTTCAGGGAACCGCAAAGGGAAGCAAAGAAGCTGATTGGAAACAAAAAGTGAACGATGGATTTCAAACGATACGATTATGTGATATAGTAAACGTTGTGATAAGATATGTGATAAATGACTTCAAGTATACTTGGTTGTTTAAATGGTTCGAAAGGATATGTCAGAAGGCGCGATCTGAGCAGTTGGGGCTGAAAGATATAATTTCCTGCGCATTTTTTCAACTGAAAATAGAGCAGCGAATTTTGAAAGTTCCGATCGAAATTTTTCTATCGTTCGACATGAAATAACATGCTCAAAATGCTAGCGTATTTGGTTTTGCCTACCGATTCAACTCTTATCGATTCTCGGATCGATGATCGAAAACAGGCTCCAATTCAAACAATCGAAATGTTTTTAAGATTTTCGATCGCGCCCGCAAACAAAGATTCCATCAAACCTTTCCCACGCTCAAATTTGCGGTCTCAGAGAGATTCGGGAATCTGTAGAGCCTAAGGCAATACGCCTTTCCGTTAGTGATAAGGGAGGAGTTCGTTATCATCCTGACCAGCTAGATAAAGCCATGACCAATCACCATCTACAAGATGGTTCACTCTACAATCCCTCCTCTGTCAAAGAGTTCCAGGCACAATATCGTAGACTTAACAGGAGTGGAAAAAAAGTTGGAAAAATCAGCTGGTTTGAACCCTTCCTTCATCACACGGCTCAAAATTGACTCACCAACTTGTCCAGTTCTGTACCTGCTGGTAAAGACCCATAAATTCCCGGCGGCGGAAAATCTTGCAACAATCATTCCCAGCTCCATCAAGGTCAGGCCCATCATCAGCTGCGTGGGGGGCCCCACAGATAGGATTGCTTGGTTCATCAACAGCATCCTAAAACAACTGCTAGACCACATCCCGGCCCATCTCCACAACACCCGCGCGTTTCTCGACCACCTCCATAACATTCAGCCCGCTAACCCTTGTATCATGGAGTCTTTCGTCATCACAGCCCTGTATACTAATGTCAGCAATGACCATGCAATGGAGGCTGTGTTCGAGCTTCTCAATGAAAATCAAGGCTCCATAAACACTTTCGGTCTGCCAATTGGCCCACTGATGACACTTCTCCAGAGTGCCTCCAAGTGCAACATCTTCAGGTGGTCGGGACAATATTTCAAGCAGGTCAGAGGTCTAGCTATGGGACAGCGCCTAGCTCCAACACTTGCCATAGCTTTCATGGGAAAAGTCGAATCTCCGGTACTGGCACGGCTGCCAATGCTATACTGTAGGTACATAGACGACTGTTTCGTCGTCTGTCCCACACAGGAGGAAATGGACCAGTGTTTCGAACTCATCAACAGTCAGTCTGGTAATATAAAATTCACCCGGGAAAAACCGGTGCAAAATTGGCTACCTTTTTTGAACGTCCAGGTAAATTTTTCGGAGGGCAGGTTCTCAACAAAATGGTATCGTAAACCTAGTAACAAAAACATAATTGTCCATTTCCAGTCAGCACACCCTTCTCAAACAAAACGGGCTGTTGTCACAAATATGTACCGCACAGCGAAATGTGTTTGTACCGGAGAGATCAAACAAAAAAAATCTGTTCAAATAGCGCATGAAATTGCGGTCTTGAACGGATATCCCACCAGTTTGGTCCCACGCAGACCCAGGGGCTCAGTCGTGCGCCGGGAAGAGCAGGGTACAGCAGTTGAAGAAAGAATTCCCTTGAAAATGCCCTTCATTTCCGATGAAGTGAGCAGATCTCTGAGAAAGTGTCTAAGCAAAGCTGGTCTGGAAAGCACTGTCGTCATCGTTGATATCCCCCAAGTAACCTAAAACCCGCCTTATACGGAAACCGTATATATGACCGCATTTGCACAACTCCCAATTGTGTGGTCTCTCCTGCTGGTAGAGAGGGATTGCACTGCATGCGGTGTGGTCTACATGATCTCGAGCCAGCTGTGCGGCGAGCAATACATTGGAGAGACATCGCGGCCGCTCCATGTTAGAGTGAAGGAGCATCTGGACGGTAAAGATAAGCTGCGGGCATCAACAGTTCTGGGGTGTCACCGTGTTATCGCCCACCACGGCGACGACTATCCAATCAAGGTTGAGATTATGGGGCGAAACTGACACACCCGCGAGAAAGACCCTGGAGGCATTTTGGATCAGGCAAACGATCAAAAATCAATCGGAAGGGGAATGCCTATATATAGCCGGAGAACTCAAGCCCTACCTCAGATTCGCATTCTAACGTCGAGGTAGCGGCACCATCACCGTTCCGCTTCAACAATTCGTTCTATGTTGTGATTCTCCTAGCGTGCTTCCTGACAAGGTACGGTTATCTCCTGGTTTCTTCACTTTTGACGAAGTCTGGGAAATGAGAGTTCTTCGAATTGGGTAGAGTTTAGTCGACATTTGACCGGATAAGCGCATTTCTGATTTGCTTCTTTCAGGCTCTGAAGACGGCGATTCCGCCGAAACGTACGTAAGCCAGTAAATCCATCTGCCAACCTCGTGTCCGAGTTCAAACAGAAAAATCAAGGCTCCAATTTATTGAACCAATAAAACTATGTAACACAATTTTTGTTCCTGGCTTCTAAGTGTTATATGTCGATTGCCTATGTCTAAGGCATGTGAAAAAATGCCTCCATTAGGCACAAACTCTCTGAGAAAATTTGCCGCGTCGGTGCCGGGAAAGTAGCGCGGCCCTCGACTGTGCCGCGATAATTCCGCGATAGTACCGCAGCGGATCCGCGATCGGACGAGTCTGTTGCCGAGTCTTGAGCCTCGACATCGCCGCGATAGTACCGCAGCGGCTCCGCGTTAAAACCGCGCCGGCTCCGCGTTAGAACCGCGCTGGCTTAGCGAGAATGCAGCAGCAAGCTCGCGTGAAGTACGATGTACTGCCCTGTGTGGTAAAACGAAATTTTCGCCGGTTCAATTACCCAAGTTTGAAGTACATTCCGTATTTCCTTGAGCGCATGAACGGCGGTAACCTCTGTCCTCATCAGACAGAGGACATAACAGTCGCAGATGCGTATTTTTGTTCTTAGGTCCCCTAGTTGTATTATAATTCTTACATAACTTCATATAAGATACTCTCCAAGAGCCGCAGCAGCAGTGCTGGGTGGCCGCTACGACTCCGCGCTAGTGCCGCCGCGGCTCTTCGATAGTGACGCTTCGGTGCCTATAGGTCCCGAAGCGGCACTATCGCAGAGCCGCAGTGACAGTTTCTTTCAGAGCTTTGCTTACACGACAACAGTACGAAGGAAACTCGCTTTTTGTGAAATTAGAAAGATTTTCATTCATTTTCGGCATTATGATCAGGTAAAAACAAAAAATACACAAGGAAAAGACAAACACAGTCGCAAAGCACTCAAAAAGGTTTAGGAATGTGTAGATTTTCTAGATTTGCGATTTTACTGTGAATCACTCTCTCGAAGTTGCACCCAAATGTAGTCCCCGTCATGTTTTCGTTATAACTGTCCTCGGTAACTACTCTGTCCGAGGCTGAGGTCAGGGCTGGTATATTCGTCGGGCCACAGATCAAGAGGATAACAAAATGTGAGGATTTCGCAAAGATGTTGAACAGGACGGAGAGAACCGTTTGGAGCAGTTTTATTGCAATTATTCACGGCTTCCTAAGTGACCACAAAGCTGAAAACTATTTGGAGTTGGTGCAGACTCTCATAAAGAATTACGCCCAAATGGGATGCAGAATGTCCCTGAAAGACCATATCCTTGATTCGCATCTCGACAAATTCAAGGGTAACATGGGCGCTCACTCCGAGGAGCAAGGCAAGCCCTTTCATCAAGATATATTGGACTTTGAACGTCGTTACCAAGGACGTACATAGTTGTCGACTGTGTTTGTCTATTCCTTGCGCATTTTTTGTTTTTCGTGCTGTTGTGGTGTAAGCAAAGTTTGTGCTTAATGAAGTTATTTTTTCACATACTTCAGGCATAAACAATTGAAATATAACACTGAGAAGCCAGGAGCAAAAATTGTGTCTTATAAACACCCGATTCTACAAATTTCATTGTCCCGGTCACAGAAGCAAAGTTTTTCTGTACTAGCAGCGATCTCCTCTCTGTTCTAGACCTAACCGATTAGGAAAACACAATTTCGACCCGGGAACAGAACAAAAGTGAAAATTCGTTACATAGTGTAATTATTAAAAAGTATTCGAAAAGGAAATTCAATTACTTCAACTTGTAAAGCTAAGAAATCTTCTTGAACGATGTACACAACCCGAAATCCTGAGACCTCTTTGCCAATACCGACGACCTCAAAGTGAGACTTTTCGACACCTCACCCAAGGGTTTTTGGCGAAATCACATACAGTCGGCATGGATCCTAGAAATACTTCGTGTTCCCCATGAAGGTGGGCGCAATCTCGGTGCCATATGCTATAACATACATACATACTGTGCTTATCTGGGCCAAATTCCGGTCCGCAATTGCGTCTCGACACGCTTTGCGGCCGCACGCGCTCGAGTCAGATGGGTTTCCAGCGCGAAAGCCGACTCGATGCGGCTTTTTTATACAGTTTTCTCCAATTTTCTAAAGTTTCCAGTTTCCAAAACCCACCTTGAGTCAGCAGATCGGCGGCTGCGGCGCTGGAAGCTCTTCTGACTCGAGCGTGCGGTCGCAAAGCGTGTCGAGACGCAATTGCGGACCGGAATTTGGCCCAGATAAGCACAGTACTGTCGGAATAGTTTCCAGCGCCGCAGCCCGCCGATCTGTGGGCTTTAGGTGGGTTTCGAAACTGGAAAGTGAACAAAATTGGAGAAAACTGTATAAAAGCCATGCCAAGTGGGCTTTGATGCTAGAAACTCGACTGACTCGCGCGCGTGCGGCCGCAAAGCGTGTCGAGACGCAATTGCGGACCGGAATTTGACCCAGATAAGCGAAGTAGGTGTACCAAGCTTGGGCCAACCTTCGATGGGGAACGGAAAGTATGTTTAGGATCCATGTCGCCTGCAGATAAGTTGGTAGCGGTTGCATCAGGTGTGAAATGCAACGTGGAAAACATAGTTGATTGAGCATTCGTCACAAGTGTTGTTTTTATGAATAAATGTTGATATTCAAAATTACGGAGAGTTATTCTGCGCCTCAATTTGAACAATAAATGGCCGTGGTTTTCAAGAAATTGCAAAGAAGTTGTCAGGAACACTTTCTTTATTTCTGACAATAATGGCGAAAAGCATTGAGGACTGTATAGTCTGGTGTAAAACATATCCTTCAACCGCGGGTCTATCTTTGATGCGTCTGGCCTCAGTTTCCAGAAATAAAACCCGACGATAACTCTCCTTTCATGCTTTTGCGACAGCGGCAAATGTCGAGCTTAAGGGGTCTGCAGAGTTGCAGAGAACGGCGAGCGGTCGCCGAGCGTCACCTTGACGCGGCGACAAAAATGTTTCGAAACATTATCGTCGCTGCGTCGGTTGCCGCTCGCTGGCAGTGATGTAGGGCCGTCGCGACGTCAATACACTCTGCGGCGCCCCTTCGTCGCCCTTCACGCCGCGTCGGTCGCCATCGTCGCCGAATGTAATCGATATTGCATCACCCACTGCTGTTCGCCGCTGCGAGCAACGCCGCGACTTCAACTCTGCGGACCCCTTTAGACCCGCAGCAAAATCAGCATTTTGCGGCATTTGTCGCGAATCTCTAGGGCGGCGGCGTTTGCCGCTATTTATCGTGCCGGGACCTTCAGCGAGCTGGGCACTTTGCCAAACATCCCGGCTGTGGCGAAATCAGGTGATTACTCACACATTTTCAATATTCAGAAAAAGATTTCAGCGAAAATATTTGGATATTATGGGGAGCATTGGAGAAACCTGCATTTCCGAACCTATATCAGAGAGTATACTGTCCAATTCAGCATAGATCAAGGATCTCGGTTTCTTGTATGATGAGAAGCTAGATTTCAATTCTCATTACGAAGTTGTACAAAAAGGCTCACAACCGTACCTATAAAATTTTTAAGGTTCTCACTACAAAAGACAGTAGCGTCCTTTTGAGAGTGTACAAGGTTTACGTTCGCCCGCTTGTTGAAAATGGTACGGTTGTCTTCTCTCCGTACAAGAAAAAAGACATCACTCTTCTAGAGAAGGTGCAGAACAACTTTACCAGAAAGATATTGATACGGCGTGGAGGGTTTCTGTACTCTAAAATTCCAAATGCCAGGATTCGGAACCAATATTTCAACATAGCGAACCTCGAGTCACGGCGTGAATTGTTTGACATTTGTATGGTGCACAAGCTTTTGAACGGGATGTCTGGTGCTAAATTTTCACACTTCTTCAGAATAGTCCTCTCAAAAAAACGAGGTGGGGAAAGGAAGATATCATTTGCGAGGCCGAAAACCACAATTAGATGCAAATTCTTCACAGAAAGGGCGGGTACAGCGTATCTTCGTCTCATACACTGGAGGGGGCTAGCGCAGCTCTTCAGGGCAACCCTCCGGGCACCGGCGCTTGCCCCCAATCGGGGGGGCTACCACCGGAGTGACATTTTGGCTTGTTCGGAGCCCCCCTGTTACTGTCCTGAAGCCCCCCTGTGACTGCCTTGAAGCTCCCCTGTGACTGCCTTGAAGCCCCCCTGTCACTGCCTTGAAGCCAACGCCCCCCCGTCACTGCCCCGGAGCCATGACGTCACGGCTCCGGAGCAGTGACGTCACGACACCGAAGCAGTGACGTCACTACCCGGAAAGCGTCTCCGCTTCCCTCCAAAAATATCCCTTTCTGACAGTGACTCGAAGTCGCCGTCCAGGGCCGGCCCTGTTGGGCCGAATGCGGCTCTCCATGAGGTGAGGCGCCTTCTATACCAGTCGAGCACGTGATAGATTACAGGAGAAATCACGTCAAATCGGGACAAAACTCGACGTGAATGACTATGCGTGCGTTTGGCCTACTATGCCTTCTCTGGCCTCTATTGTCGTAAACTACCTTCTACGACTTCTTCCCATCTTTTCCTCTCTTCCTCTCGGGAGGCAAGCGCCGGAGGGAGGCAGGGGCCTCCTGAAGCCCCCTCGGGGAGGCCTGCGCTGTCGCTCCACCAAGTCGAAAACGGGCTCTATTGTCCGGCGCTTGCCCCCCTAGCAGAGTCTGAGTCAGTAGAACCACACTCACTTCCAGTTCAATGATAACATTCAAGCGGGAATGGCCAAACTCTTGCTGAAATCATAGGCGTTTTTACGTATCTGGGCTCATGTTTCTTGATTCAAGTTTTTTTTTCCTTTTAAGCGTATGTCTTATACAGCGTACCTGAATAAATAAATAGCTCGGTGATATGGATTCGGATCAAGCACGGCGAAATTGCAACAACGTTCAAAATAGTAAGAAATCGAACGGTGAAATGAAGGGATCCATAACACACCTAGCGAATAAATCTTCTTGTTTTTTCAGCAGGAATAGATTTGCGGCAAATCACTGGATAATATTGCCAGAATTTCTAGTATTTGAGATAATTACGGTGGCGCAGTAGAATTCCAAATGCTAGGAAGAAAGTCAGCTGATTTCTCTGGCAAAATGCCGGGATTTGGTGACGGTCCCGAGACGATATGTTGCGACGAGCCCAGCTGCAGCGACGAAAATGGTCGGGATCATTCTTTGCATCGCTGCCGCAGAAACCGCGACGGGGCCATCGAGGAACGGCGACGGGCCAACCAAAAAACAGCGACAGGGGGCAACGATTCGCGACGCCGCGCTGTATCCGCAAATGCATGGAAGCTCCACTTTGCGGCGTTTGCCGCCCGCGGCAAATGCCGCGCGTCGCTTCCCTCTCGTTTTCTATTGAAAATTTGCGGCATTTGCCCGCAGTCGCAAAAGCATGAAAGGCGAATAAAAAGAGCTCGTCAGAGAAAAAGTGGGGATACCCTACCTCGCAGAGCAAGTAGCTCCCTTTCTAAAGAGTCTACTATAACATGTCAAAATTGTCATCACGCTAAAGCACCATAGCTTTCTAATTTGAGAAAAAAGGCGCTGGGAACTTGTCCATTAATTCAATTTTTACCACCCACCCTACTTTTCTCATATCAATATAGATCTGTAGACAGAAATGGAAAGCCATCGAGCCATACGCACTTGATCAGAAACACGGTTGTAGCTGGTGTCCGAATGGTTGGAAGGTGGCGCGACTAACGCACGTGACATTATCTCTTCTCGCTTTGACAGGATTTTTATGACGCTACTATATAGCCCTTAGCCAAACCTGAAATTCTGCATAGTGACTGGAAGCGGCGGTAGATCACCCCTCGCGATTGAAATCCTGTAGACCGGCGGTTTCGCGAGTGCCGCATAGCCCCGCGAAGAGCTGTATCCGATAATAGAGGGGATTGGAAAAAATTCCACACCCATGTCAAATTTTCGCCTTTTCCCAGGTTCCAACCCCTTTGGGGGAATTATGTGGTGATTCACTTGCATGTCAAGAACTCATAAAATCCCAGGTAACCAGCCCGCGGCTAGGCATC
Organism: Aplectana chamaeleonis; assembly: GCA_029168955.1. Lineage (NCBI taxonomy): Eukaryota > Metazoa > Nematoda > Chromadorea > Rhabditida > Cosmocercidae > Aplectana > Aplectana chamaeleonis. The sequence continues at coordinate 72,046 of JAPDOI010001135.1, forward strand.
CGAGAAGCGCCGCAATGTGTCATCCCATCATCGGATACAGCTCCGCCGCCCTGCATTACCAAAAACCAGGAAAATTCTGGGGACAGGGGCTCTCTACACTACCGATGGAGGAGTTTGTCCCTGCTTTTGCAGTTTCGGAGACGTCACGCTACTGAATGCAAGCGAATAGAGTCCCGAGTGAAATTAGAACCGCAAAAAAAAAGGCCGGACATATCCTTCCTCGGTGTGTAGAGAGCCCCTGTCCCAAATTCTACACTTCCCTGACCTAATTCGAATTTCTCGTGAGATTGTACATCTGCCTGAGTGACACTCAAGACACTCAACACATGCACAGGCTGATGGTGGATCCATGATGTAAGGACATGTTTCCTGATTCTCTGCACTTCCCTATGCTAAACATATTTGTCTAGTCATTTCAGTGACACCTAGTCCTCAGAAAAATGAAAACCAGAGTTACTTACCATAACATAAAGGCCGAAAACAAGTTACATGTAACATATCTGAGCCGATGTAAGTTACTTGCACGACTTATCTCAGGTCATTTTAAGTTACATGCCTAACATCCCATCGACAGGATACTGCGTGAGGTGCGCCTCCGATATGTTACATGTAACCCAAATGACTTTGAACTAAGTCTGCAAGCAACCACATCAGCTTTAGATATGTTACAAGTAACTTTGTTTTCATTCTGAAGACACTGCGTGAAGTGCGCCTCCGATATGTTACATGTAACTAAATGGCACACAATATAACTCGCAAGTAACTTAAATCGGCCGAGAAGATATTCCCAGGGGGGATGTACGACGCACTCGCGGGGTCACGCTTACGACTGGCGTTGCTGTTGGTTCAATTACCCAAGTTTGAGGTACTTGACCCCCCACCAACAGGGAAGGCCCCGCACAGCATTTTTATTTGCGTAGTGTGTGTGGTCTGGGACAGCGCCCTCTGTGTCGCGTGTCGTCTGCCATCCGTGATGGCCACCCCATGAGTGAAGAAATTCGAATGTAAGATTACATGTAACATAAGTGTAACTTACATGTAATATAAATTTAAGTTACATGTAATATAACTGTATGTTACACGTAATATAAATGTAAGTTACTTGAGACATTCAAGTAAGCTACCTTTATATTACACGTAACTTGTTCTGTTTTTTCTGCGTTGTGCGAACTAATGAATTACATCTGTTTTCCTCGTTTTGCGTGCATTACTTACATATCGACCCGATGGGACTACGGAATATCGTCCAACTATGACGGGGGCCATAAACTCCGTCCGAATGAGACTGTCCACCCACGCGGTCCCCACGCGTGTCAACAGCCCTCGCAAGGCTGTTTTCGGAAACGTAAATCAAAGCGTAGGAAAATCGGATGGAGGAAGAAAAATATCCCATTCAGCCGAAGGCATTCGCGAGAGAGGGCCCGTTCAAAAAGACTCCTTCGCTACCGCCGTTCGACACGAACGCCGACCGCGTGGGCGAACAGATTCATTCGGACAGAACTCAGATTTCCGGTTGATCTCAACGTGCTTTGGAGAATACGTTCCGATAATAACCTTCATGAATTAACAACAACTATGTAACAACAAAAGCACCTTTATTACAACACCGCTGCAGAAGTTATGCACTACACGTTTTTAATGAACAATTCACTGGTTAATAGAGCGAACCCGAATCTTCTCAAATGCATATGTATGCACATTTTGACTATTTACACATGTACCCCGTTAGTGGCATAGTGGCGGTGAAAAACCACACCAGCGCCCAAAAAAGGTAGTATATAGATAATCTTATAGTACATTACAAATAATTCCAAGGCTTAGTAAGGAAGTATTAACAATAATTATTATACAACAAATATCATCTCCCGTAAAGTTGAGGCACAATAAATATAAGTGATCACCGTACACAAGTAAATGAGTTTCTATAAAACTTCAACTTCTCGTATTTGAAAATTTAAGGGCGTAAAGGTAACAATACTCCGCGGGCTAGGCCAGAGTTGAACGAAAACATATTGCAAACAGATCTAGCAACGACTCTTTCTATGTGTTTAAGCATTTGAACGCCGGCTATGTTAGAGATCTTCAAGAGGTCTATATCTTCATACAGGAGCTTTGAGCACACCATCTATTATACTCTACACAATCAAACATAACTCTATCATAAACTAACGACCTACACCCTCGTCAGCAAAAGTGGCTCGAACCATATCGGCCCATTCTTCCGCACACGTGCTACAGTCCGAAGCAGGCCCACCGACAGCAGCAGCAGGTTCTACATGGCCACATCTAGCCCAAACTCGAACTCGTGAGTAGTTGCTGCCACCAACTGAACGCAGAGCACCACCAGGAATCTGTAAATAACGAACCGTTCAAAATGCGTGCACGTTATAAGTCTACCCGCCCTAATCGTGTACCCGATCACAAACCCCGTTATTCTCCAGGAAACCCCTTCATAAGTTCGTATTTCACCATTGTGAACTTTTTTCAATATAAAAATCGATACAACCACATTACACTCATTATCAGGGTCAAGCACCGCCTTCGACAGAAACTCACCGAAGGTCGCGCTGACTATGCAAGCCTTTCCCATGTTTCTGATGAAAGAAAAAAACGTTCCATTGGTGGTTCACCGTTAGAGCCCTATCGAGAAATAGAACCGGCGAAATTATTTCCGAAAAGTAAGTAGAGCTACTGTCGTTCTCCGGGCCAAACTCCGGCCAGCATTTGCGGACTACGGCTATTGCACCATGCGACACGATTCACCTTTCTCCCAGCACGATTATCACAACAGCCGTAATCCACAACCGCGGACCGGAATTCGGCTCACCGAACGATAGTATCCTTTATTTCGGACTGGTGTCGATCGCGCGCGTGTGCTGCGTCCCCCACGCTTTCTTGTTGCCTCTCGCATCGGTCCGCACACGCACGCAAAGGAACAAGCTAGATTGGCCTCCGAAATAGAGGATGTAAACCAAGCCACGACTTTTGAAGGGGGGGGAGTCAGGAAGCCCTCACTATTGCCTACGGAAACGCGGTTCTACGTACTAACCAAGAATGGTCTTCTATTGGTTACTGCATGCTGCTTTCATTAAAAATTGGTGTGCGCTCAATGACCCCCCCCCAACAAAAGGAAGTCGACGACCTGCACTGGCAACGGTTCTCCGAACTCGATCGCAGTTTTCGCGATTTTTCAAAAGGCTTTCGAGGTATGTTTATCGAATACACAAAGGGCTCAGACTACCTCGGTCTCGCCACATTTTCTATCCTCTCCGGTGCGCATGCAGTTACGGGACAACTTTCTAGCATTTCTTGATTCATGACTTTTGCATTACGGGACACTGTTTAGCAGGAAGAGGCAGAATAGTAACGAGAGGCTACCGAAGTACCAACGCCAGTCAGAATTTTTCTGTACCATTAACGGAGCCCACGAAAGGCGTCTAAGTGTAAACCACAAAAAATTATGCGACCGTCTAATATGTTCCCCATCTTAAAATGCCCTGTCTGGATTACTGGGTAGTTAAAACCTAGGAGCTCACTGACCAACTTGCGGATGGCGAGTGTAGCCATTTGAGTGCTTTTCTCATACTACGATAGCCTCGGAGGTCAATCCTTAGCCTACTCATCGCTGGAAATTACTCTTGTTCTTCTTCTCACTCTTCATGTTAATAAGAACTTCCAGAGGACTAATCCTGCAAGGATATCATAGCGTTTTTCTCCCAATATATTTTTGATCTACGTTTTCTTGCTTTGAAATTGTATAAATCTTAGCCTATAATTTTGGCCGGCATGTTGAAGTGTTAGCCGTTGAGTTAAAGATAACTTGAACCAGTAGGTACTTGCTTTCTTCTTTCTTTTTCACTTTTCAATGGGCCAGATATAAATCTTTTTTTCGGTTTTTAGATCGATGGTTGTACTAAACATACCTCAACACTTGTGATACACTTCGTAGGTGATACCCAGGTCTGCAGAAGATCGAGTTTCTCCTCTGCCGACAACGCATCCTGCACGCCTGGCTCATCCCAAACCTGCAAAATTGCCCACGTTATTGTAATAGGTGCGCGAGCAATAAATCTCGCCGCTCTGTACCACTGACTTTGAAATGCTGTAGCTTAGCTCAATTCATGTTCAGTCAACCAAAAGAAGAGCTTAACGGAAGAGTGAGCTTCTAATAAGCTCTTGATTTCGATTACCAAGCGCGGAGCAGTCGCTTTTTCGCTGGAACATCTTTGTCGCCAGTTATATTTCACCGAACCCCACCGCTCTGCTGTTGATGATAATCGAAATCGGAAGCTCGCTAGAGATTCCCCAGAGTTTAGCTTTGCCAACGACGTCAGATGTCATATTGTCATCACAAACAAATTAGAATTCACAATCTGAAAAATGATATTTTTGACCTTTTCAAGATTCGGGTACGGGGGTGAGATGCTCCGATTCCCCGCAGGGATAGTAAAAGGTATGCAAAGTAAAAGGTAAGTCACAACGTTATCTCCACACTCACCATAGGCCACAATCGCCTCAGCTGGCTGTTGGGTTTCTGTGCAGTCGTTATCGGCAGACACCTGAACGCAGCCGACAAAATGGATCGCGACTGGCAGTCCTCATGATTAGCCACAACTTCCCATGCGAGACTAGTAACTGTCCGGAGTGCGGGATCGATCTAAACGACCCACAGACAATGTTGCCGTTCGGTAAAATTTACAGACAAGAATAGGATACCTTAGGATCTGACACCGCCGATCGAGCACGCCCGATCTGCTCGATAGCCGCCAGCACATTGCCGGCCGTTAGGTGAACGAAGGCAACGGGGACAGATGTATCAATACCAGATGATTTTGTACCTTCAGAGTTACGCGCGAGAAAGTGCCGCGAAACAGCCTGTAATCGCAAAAGTGGAATAGTAGTAAGATGTTTTTTTCTCAGAAAGTTATCACCTGAATTGTGGCCAAGTCACATCCTCTCAATCGAGTCATCAACTGTTTCTGATCAAAAGACGTAGAAACGCTATCTGAAACCCACCATTTCGCCAGGCAGTTGTCTGGAGAGAACAAATTTATGGGAATGAACACACCTTCGTCATGGAATCTGAGTTCCACTTCTGGGATCAACGTTGGTTTCACGACATAGGTGGCTTCATCAGGCAGGGAAACACATCGCTTAGTGGCTCCCTCCTACAAGTGGCTCTACTTCAGGAATTCTGCCCGTTTAAGAGGAAAAAACCGGAACTTGGAAAGCAAATACCTTCGGAGGCTGATAGAAATACTTTCTAGTAAGTGATGGTGTTCTATCTGATACTACTCCGCATTGTGCAAAGTCATTTCTGCCCCATCCAAATGTCCGTCCATCTCTGGATACTGCGATGGTATGATTCCCTCCTAAAAATGAAGAAATCACGCTCGGCTCAAACTAAAACCGACAAAACATCCTAAGGTCATACCACACGCCACGAGCTTCCACTTCACATCTCGAGGATCGAACAGAATATGCGGTTCACTACGTTCTGTCTTATTCCGTGGCCGAGCTGGTAATCAGGCCTTAAAATAATCTCTTTTACATCTATATGCGCTCATTGATTCCCCAACGATTTCTCAGGTTGAGCAACTAACTTTTCCCCACGTGAACAATGATCCTTGATCCGTGACCAGTGCAACATGAGAGAGCCCAACCGATGCATCGACAACCAATCCATCAAGAAGGTGCAAAACTTCTCGTAAACCTAATCCATCACGCGGTGTATCCATTGGAAGAAGGATCTTCGGTTTTTCCATGTTGACAGGTCCCTGCAACGCAAAACCTTCATACATAAAGCGGATAAATCATTCAAAGTGCAATGAAGAGTGTAATGTAGCCGGCGTAAACGATGGCGCTAGAAGCTTTCTGCAGACTCTATGCACTCGGCGTTATACTAAGAAGGAATATCCGACTTTCCGAATATATTAGGTTGGTCCAAAAGTTCTTCATAGAACAGGCCATCAAATTTTACTTTGCACGTCTCTGATCTTTAAGTAGTGTGGGTAATGCACAACTCTTCCTCTATCTAAAAGCGTTTAACGCTATTCGCCCTGCTTCGAATTCTACATCAGAAAGTGGAAGAAGTTTAAGCACAGAAAATCTTGTAATGTCCCTCGCTCTCTATTTTTCTTGCCCATATTTGATGTTTTGATTCAACATTTGAACCTTGTGGAGACTGTACCAAAACGAGCTCGCTAAATTTCTTTAATGAGGCGAATTTCGAATTTTCTCAAAATGGCGATTTTGTCATATCTTTCACACCTAAAACACCCAACCACTTTAGGGCACACAAAGAAAAAAAGGTTTTCAATTGACGAAATAAATTTTACATAATATACTGTTCATAATACCTCAATATGAAGATGATTGCCCCTAAAGCGCCTTTCACAGTCTGCCGGTCGACGCCGTCCGGTACATTATAGGATAGAGCTGCGGCCTCGGTGGGGGCCGCACTGCGATGTCGGCCAACCGACGTCGCACTGCGGCGAGATCATTGACACGACGTCGGAGCAAGGTATGACGGGGCAAAACGTGTAGATTTCGCCTCATGTTTTGTACTCGAGTCGGAACTGACGACGGTTGTTCACCAGCTTCCCTCGCATTGCGGCACTCTTATAACGTGTCGGACAGCAACGTCAGGCAGACTGTGAAAGGCGCCTAAGTCGTTGGATAATGAAACCTTTTTGAAAAAATCGGAACCCGGTCCCTGAAAAAAAAGGCCGCAAACCCCCTTGGTAGTATAGTATAGTCTCCCCAGGATACAAATGTTCTATGGACTAAACAGCAAAGATGGATAAAGAAAAGAGAAGGAGCATTTCAAGATTTTCACTAATCGACACTCTCTAATGTAGAATTAAAAACAGGTCGAGTTTTTTTCTGGGTGAAGTTAAACGCTATCAGATAGAGGAAAGGCTGTGCTCTCCTTATCTGAGCAGAGGATCATGAAAAACCGGGGGAAATTCGTTGGCCTATCTGATGCAGAACTCCGATTTTGACTCCTTTTAAAATCCGCCTTTTGAATATGTGTGATTTCGAACTTTTCAGGTATCCATTCTTCGAAAGGAAAGTCTGCTGCTTTGTACGACTGAAGTAGTCGGATGTGTGATTAATCGATTCGTCCCAAGTAACTACATTTACTAGACAGTTCACCTACCGCCAGCTCTCGAATAAGTGAATGATCAGGGAATCTTCCTGACGTACTCGAAAGAGTGGAATTTTCGAATATCGCCTTTTCAAATAAATGTAAAAATCTAGAATCTGCTCTCTATTCGATTCAATGAATATTCAAAATCCACTCAATTGTTTCAGAGTCAAGCACAAATACAATTGAGCTTTCTTTCTGTAGCCCCGAATAAGTCAACGCCGTGACTCAGAATCAGTCGCATATTTTACGAAATTTTTGCAAAATATTCGAGAATATTAAAAAAAATGAATAATTAAATTTTTCGAAGGAATCCAATGCACGAGAGAAATAAGACAAAAATCAGATTTTCAATGTGAGTTCAAGACAGGGTCCACGATGATTATCGTTCCCGAGTTTTTCACATTAAACAATGCGTTGGCCTCCAGGTGTTACCAAAATTACGAAGAGACGGACGAGAAACGCATTGAAGCGTCATATTTCAGTGACATTATTATCTGGTCTGGACTAGTTGTCCGATTATCTGGTCTAGACTAGTTGTCCGGTGGGTGAACAAGTTCACGGTGGTTGTCACCGGTGAAAAAAAGGCTAATCGAAAATGGAAGAAAACTTCATGCAAAGCAGGATTAGTTCGGGCTCCAAGGAAAGAACGGATCAATAGAGAGTAGAGAATTGCAAATGACGAGTCCACCAAAAATTTCATTGTCACAACAAATAGTTTCTGTGATACTTAAAGACATCTTGTACTTCTGATGCGTTTTTCTCAATTTCTAGGCCATTTTAGTTGTACCCGGGGGCACATAATCAATATAGCGAATAATCTCGAAATTGAAGATTATCGTGCATGCTGTCTTTAAATGAGGCTCATTAACCCCGCTGGTATCGTAGGCGATCTGGCTACTGCCAATCGGCCGATTCTGACTGGGCATTAAATTGAATGTGGCGAGTGGTAGTCACTTTTGGTCAGCTAACGACCACCACCTAAACGCTGACTTTAACCCTGCCCTGGACTCATGAACTACGTTTACCAAGAAGCGTGAAAACCATAGAAACTAAAGTAACATACAAATTCCTCTCCTCTTCGTCCGCAATCCGCTTTAACTGAGCCATTCGTAGTCGCCTCGTGACAAACATTCGCATTTTCACTTCTTGTGGATTGCGACCCCATTCGAATATTCTACCGTCCTCCGTGATACCAATCGACAGATAGAATCCAGTGGCGATCTTCGTAAACTGAAAGCCATGAACATAAACAACAAGAGAATTGGGAAGGTCATACAAACGGTCACACAATTCGATCACCTTTAGCTGTGGATCCACCGGTAGCGGCAGAAAACTGTACTGCTTCTTTATATCCTCATCGACCCCCAGCTGCCCATAGCTGCCACTTCCAGCAACAAGAATTCTGCCCGAAACTGTTAGGAGAACCGTATGCACACGTCCACAAGCGACTTCCTTTATCGGCTCTCTGGAGACATACTTTCTCTTATGAGGGAGCTTCTTTTAGTCAGCCTGGCCATTTCGGAAGCAACGTACTTTTCTAGAACCCCTTTTAGAGCAGAATCCGATTGTGGTCTTCGTAGCTGCCTAAAACCACTTGAAAAATGTTATAGACGTTTTTCGTCAGATTTCCGTGCATATTATACCTCCCAAAACGCGACTTAGTCTTTGGAAAATCCGGAAACGGATCTCATAATTGTGTTAAGCGCCAAAAACTACCCCAATCAGCAGTTTGGTTACCGGCACATTCTCCACACCTTGTACAGACTGATAGTGTTTTGGACTTGTACGGAATTTCGATTGGGCGTAAATTTATACCAATTACAGGGCTCTGAAAGCGTTCCAAAAAATGTTCCAAATTTGACTCAAGACCCTCCCAGATGAGTTATTTGGGGTCCTGATCACGAATCTGGGGTTTACTTGTCGATTTTCCGATGTTTTCGACTTGATTCGTTCAAAGCTTCGCATCGGGGGAAATTTGATTGCAAATCGCGACTTTTGACGATTTTCGGAGTGCTATGATGGATGTGGCTCAAACTGTTTCTCTGGAGATTATTTGGGAGTGCTGAGCATGAATCTGAGGTCCGTTCATCGATTTTTAACATATTACGGTAGATTACGGTGGGTACACGGTAGTTTGGTCGAAGTCTCAGATTTGACTCAAAATTTGTATGCGGGGGCTATTCCGCGTAGTGAATACGAATTTAACATCCATTTATCGATTTTCGAATCACTTAGGTAGGTTTTGCCCCTAAATGGCATGGTACCTATCGCAACCTTCACTAAACCTCAGAATTTCGACAAACTCTAGATTCGTCTTGGCCACCCTAGATTACCCTTGTAGATTCGTCTTCGTCCCCCTAGATTACCCTTGTAGATTCGTCTTCGCCACCCTAGATTACCCTTGCACACAAGTTTTGAGAAGAACCAGAATTTTTTTAAACACCCTAGAACTTTCATGGGGACACCCTAACCTTGCCGCCAGGCTTTGAAAAACGCATATATCCTCTGGTTCCAAGCCAGATTCACTCTGTTCCCTCGCGCGCTTGTGCGGAGCGAGGGCAGAGACAGCGAGAAATTGTGGCGAGAAGGAGACGCAGCGTACGCACGCAGACGCACGCGGCAAACGGAAATATATCACATTGGGAAACTGTGGATAACTTTTTTCAGAGTGGTTTTAGGCAGCTGCGAAGAACATAATCGGAATCTGCGCTAAAAACGGTTCTACAAAATTGCATTTTATCCGGAATATCAAGGCTGACTGGAAGTAGTTCCCGTGTTAGCTCTTTCCGAGAATAATCTTCATATGTAACCTATGTAAAAACTCACCCGAGGTCAGGGACCTTCGTTGGTACTACACAGTCTTCAATATGTCTGCCTCCCAACCCGAGTTGTCCCCACACTCCCCATCCGAATATCCACCTCCCTCTGCTATTCAGAATAGCTGAGTGAAACTGGCCTGCAGACAACGCTCGCACTGCACCCCAGCCGCCCTCGATTAACTGAAAAAAGATCGGTATAAGTACTAATTCTTCTAGTGACCTTATAGTTTGAAGAAATTTGTTGAAAAACAGAATTACCTGTGGTTCTGCAACTGACTGTGAGTGCCCCACCCCGCATTGACCAAAACGATTTCTTCCCCATGAGAAAAGTCGGCCTGCAAAGGAAGTCACTTACCCTTCAAAACAACACCACGATTTTCATAGAAGAATAGGCATTGAAAACCCACCTGCAGTGGTCAACACTAAAACATGCTCGGCACCGCAACATACAACTCTCGGCCGACCTTCAACATGCACGGGATGAGGAAGCTAAACTTTTGATTGATCACGCCAGTAAATAGTCTTTGAAGCAAAAAACATGTGCTCGGGACTCCTCCAGACAAACAAATCAAATTAATGACTTTGTTTTCACATGCACGGTTTTTTTCTTTTATTGATGGAGCGGTCCCAAGTCAGCAAAAAAAAATCATTAATTAAATGGAATGAGAACCCGAAGACGAAAAAATTGATTTACTTACCTGCAGAGTACGATATCGCTTCGGACTATTAGAAGGATCGGCGGACGATTTTCGAGAAGCTTTGCTGGCGAGTTCTGAATAAACATTTTTCACTGAGAAGAAAATTAAGATAATTATGTGGCGAAAACATACTAAACAACTATAATAATAAACCAGTATGCACACGTGTTTTTTATCTTCAAATCCTGGTCATTCTTTAACTAAGATCAGGAAACAACATTCCCGTGACATTCGAGTTATGCAGGGTCCAAAGGTTGCGACTAGGCTCAACAGGGGTCAAAAAATTTTGAAGAAAATGAAAGTTTGGGTGGAAGGCATGGGAATTTTGAAAAAGATGGGATTTTCTCAAACCACCTGGTGAACTAAATTTAGGTAGTAATGACCGCCCTCTGCTAGTAATATACGAATCTGAGGTCTGTTTATCCATTTTTAACAGCTTGCAGTAGATTACGGTAGGTGGGTATGAGGTAGTTAGGGCAAAGTATCTGGTTTCAGTCAAAATTCCTACTCGGGGGCTATTCGGTGAGCTGAGGCGCTATTCATACTACTCAACGCCAGCGCGGCACCCACGTGCCGCGCTGGCGTGGCGTTTGTGTATGAGTGGCTTGACGCCCCGCCCGCGCGGTACGCGCGTCACGCTACGCCCGCTCCGCCATGACGTCGCCGCTACAGTATTCATTCTGCCACCCGGAACGCCTTCGCGTTTTCATCCACTGATATTATTTATCGATCGTCTCAATCATTCCAGCTTCACCGCTCCGCCATGGCGTCGCCGCTGGGTATTCACCAGTATCCTCTCCCGCAAGCGCGGCTTGCGCCAGTAGAAAGTATTCATACACAAAACGCCACGCCAGCGCGGTACGCGCGTTGCCGCGCTGGCGTTGAGTAGCATGAATAGCGCCTGAATACAAATTCGATGTTTAAATCTCGAGAGGGGATGGTAGAAAAATTTCCTTTTTTTCGAAATATCGGTCAACAGGCGGTTGTGGCTCCGTCGAAAATTAGCGACGAAACGGCCGGTTTAGCCTGACGTTATGGCTCTACTTCTACAGGGTTTATCGCTTAAAGGCAGTGTTCACGATAAAATTCGTTTTCTGTTCTTCCGCCCATCTTGAAGAACGGTCCCCGTATGCTGATTTCAATAATGTCCCTGGAATCGTACAAGACTTCCTGGAAACGGAGTTATGGCCCCTCAAATTTCAGCTAGGGAAGCATTGTGGACTGAAGTTGTCCAAAGATAACTCCCTTTTTTTTTGAAGCCGATGTGCTGCGAGCTGACCTGAGTAAAAGGAGAAGTTGAGAATGAAGGGAAGAACGGGGTTTTGATAAGAAACCATTGCTCGTCTAACCACAAATTCAGAAACCGTTATAGGACGTGGGCGGAAGTGGCCCAATGGGTTGGCTGGCCCACGAGATTTTCACCCACTTACCCAAGCCGTTTTTTCGTCGCACTTTCGTTCTTAATCTTTTTAGAGGGACCCAAAGCTTACGTTTTGGCCAAAACGATGCAACTTTTTCTTCGTGAACACTGCCTTTAAATGTTGATAGCGCTTCCAAGCAAATTTTGGTGTCGAAAGTAGGAAATGGGTGCAGTATAATTACGCTATTCGTGATCTTACTGCACACGTATCACACATTCATGCCCAAACAGTATTTTAATGGAGGGAAACTAAATAGTATTAAATAAAAGTGTAAGTGGTGAGCTTTGCTTAAACTGATTATCAAAATCACGCTACGCATCTCATTATTACAATTTCGCAGGTTGTCATCGGAATACCATTAGAGTGATGGAACCAATGTCTATTTCCGCAACCCTTCATGGAACTCTGAACGATTCTACTGCAGAAACACTCAGAGACTCTCCCATCTATTTGGAATAGACTCGCCCTTATCGTTGGTGAGGAACTCATTCATAGTAGCGGCGTAGTATTTCAGCATGACTCAAAGTTTTTAAAAATAGTCGTGTTTTCGACAAACTTGGAATCTCAAACATTTCAAACGATCTGAAACCTAGGTTTTACAGCCCGAGCAAAGGTGTTCTTTAGTGACGGGATGTCGACAGATCCAGACGAATTATTGCCGCAAATATTCGACTTGGTCAACGTCAATCTCTGAAAGTCAAAATGGGACCACAAAAATTCTGGCTACATGCAAACCGTAAGTTTCTACAAGAAACTTACAAAAAAGAAAACAGATGATATAAAAAACTAACCTGAGGTGTCAAAGGGTCTGTTCTGTTGATTCGTGAAGTCTCCCCATGTTGGTAATTGACCATATGCAGTGTGTGCCACTGATCCATTCACGCAGCAACTATGCCACGAGCAGCAGCATCATACTCCTTAAAAAAAGCATCTATCTTGTGATTTTCCCAAAACTTATACATTAATACACACCTGCGTCCAAGCGGCCTTGTCGCTAATTATATACAAAGCCGAAATCAAGTAGAGAATCGAGCAGTGTTTCGGAAATCTGAAATTAAGGTAAACTCAGTTTCGAGCGTTTTGGCAACGCATTGAAACTGGTAGTAAGGCTCACTCTGAGAGCTTTGTAAGCCGAGAAAATGACCGCAAATGCCTGAAAGCCGCAGAAATATCCGCTAAATATCAAATAATGCTCTCGCCATGAAATATCCGCTAAATAATGTTCGCCGCGAAATAGCCGAGGAATAACGCTCACCAGGAGCCGCTGCGGAGCCTGGTGGGCTATTTCGCGGCTATTTCTTGGCCAAAACTCTCAGAGTCTTGACCACCTCACAACAACCTAGGTTGTAGGACGTCCATAGAATACTCACTTTTCCATGTACGACAACGAAAGCCTGAGACAAGTTTCGTGATGAGCAATCGAGTTCGAACGTGTTTAAGCCCATTCGCAAAGTAATGGAACAAGCGCTCCCACTTTCTCGTCCATCTTCCAGCTCTACCCAGTCAAGATTTGCGGCACAAGTCATCATCTGAAGAACAATCAAAACTATTTGGGCACACATAGGAAAACTGATCTTGTTCAACAAACATTACCAGGGATCTCATAGACGACACAGAAGCAGACCAATGCTTCGCACCATTGCGAGTCAAAACTCGCAGAACTTCTGCCTGATCGGCTCTCCGTCGGACGGCCAGCAATGTCGCACTTCTCCATAATTGCGCTTCCTGCGCAGCCTGGTGCTCCGTTGTCGACATCCACATGCCTTGGACAGAAACGCACTGGAAACATATTCGGTTCCTACAAAACTCATCACGAACTCCGCATTGTTTAAAGACTACCTGAGCTCGTTGTCGATACCAAGTCGTATATCCGAAAAGCCACATGCTTCTTCGTTTGGATTTGGAACTAGCGTTTCACTTCGACGTTTGTACAGCCTCCACAACCTTTTTTGCGCAACGGTGAGCGACTGTCTGCTTCCACCAGCCGGAGAATCTGAATATCACAAGAATTCCTGATAGCAAAGTCTTCGACTGCGCCACCACAGTTCTTACGCTCTGGTATTCAATAAATAGTCGTTCCCTCAATTACACACTGGGAAGAGAAGTCGAAAATGCGGGAAGCCGTCGCTCCCATATCTCGTGGCTTTCAGTCTCGTCGTAGACCGTTAATGCGGGGCGCTTTACTCATTCATCCCGTTAGCTGGCGTCTGGTGGACAGGATGACCTCTCAACCAATACACTGCTGTAAAAACCATAGTAGTTCATTTGATTTCTGAACGATACGCTTCCATTGAGCACGGTTTGCAGCAATAAACGGCGTCAAGTGACACTGCATCGTTGAGTCTTCAGATCCCTCCTCTATGGGCTTGAGCCACGTCTTCTTTGGGACCCGTTCTTAGGATTTGCCACTATGGTGTTTGTTTGCTCTACGCCATTGCGGAGCTCTAACACGGCAGTGGTTGTTTTGCCAATTCCTGCCTCGCTGACTCACTTTGCTCCTTTGTTTCTCAATTTCTTGTCAGTCCTCAAGCTTCTCAGTCACCCTTCCTTTTCACCCCGCCGGAATGCAACAAATGTCTTAGGCCATGTTTATGCTTCCGTCACACAACGACGCGATACTGTGCTTTATATAAGAGATTGACGACGGGCGACACGACATCGATCGATGCTCACAATCTCTGAATATTTATCAAATGCGTCGCGACAAGAGTCCGTACACGACCGTGAGACATATCATACTCCTCGCCGCTTTATCCGCCATACCTGCCCCGCTGAAGTGTGTATACGTCGTGTTGGTACCTGCTCGTTGGTGCCCCTAAACTTCTACTGGACCCAGCAGACGTTTGAGTGTACATAGGGAACGTTCGAGCGATATAGCGTGCACAAATATATCGCGAAAGTATCCCACACATTGCATAAAGGTGTCGCCGTCCGGCACATTAAGGCCTCTGGTCCATAACGCCTTAGGATCCGTACCTGGGAGTCATGGAGTCTTTGGCCACACAAGCCACAATTTCGCCACCCTGAACTGTCGATCGCTGTCGAGTGATATCCAAAAAACTGCGCTATCCAGACTTCTGAGCTATTTCCAGCCACCGTTTGCTGCTTTGCAGGAGAGCCGCCTCAGGATAGACCCGTCATCAGCGTCGGAGAGTACACCATCTACTGCGGTAACGCTGACGATAGGAGAGTGGGAGGCTATTACCCAGCCCAGCTGTAAGGAAGGATTTCAATGGTATGGTCAAGGAGTTCGGCTCAACGTCGTGTCGGAATGCATTCGTACGACTGCGGGATCTGAAGGATTCAATCTGTGGATAGTGAGTGCTCATGCGCCCACTGAAACCGCCGAAGACAATTCGAAGGATGCGTTTTATGAGGAACTCAATACGTTGCTGGCCAGGATGCCTTGTCAGGATGCTGTTGTCGTGGGGATTGACGCAAATGCGAAGATGGGACTTGATCAGGAAGTCGAAGTACTCGGTAAATGGTTCTACCCAGTGGAGCAAACATCGGACAATGGCTACCGCCTTGTCGACTTTGTGAGCCGCAGTGGTCTGATTATTGCATCGACATTCAAGAGGAATCATCGCCGCCATCGGCTTACGTGGCGAGGACCAAGCCATTTATCTCCAGAAGAGCAGCGGAAGCGGAAGATGACAACGCGGAAACTACAGCTTGACTATGTCCTGACGAGGAATATTATTTCCAGTATCGGACATTCGAAGATCTCGAGCTGTGTGGGATCGCCCATTCGATTCGGATCACCGTCACTGTTCTGTTGAACTTCACTGCGAGGATTCATAAGAGGAGGCGAACCAAATCTCTCGGAAGATTGACCTTGACAAGTCTCAGAGATGAAGAGTGCAGAAGGAATTTCAAACAACGCGTTTCTATTCACATCGGAGTACGGACTAAGAAGAAACTTTGCGACGCGGATTCTTTTGTCAAATGCATCCAGGACGCTTCGAAAGAGGCACTTTCCGGTTGTACAGCCTAAGAAGAAGTTCGCCTACACGTCTCAGAAGAAACAACATCTACCTACAACCGGTATGTGCTCTCGAACTGCAGGAAACTTCGTGGAGGAGAAGCGTCTGAGGGAGGAAGTTGCGTCGGCAGCTTCAAAGTGACCGCGAACGAGAGTGGACGTGTAGAGCTAAGGAGTTCGAGAAGGCTTGGGAGGAGAAGAATCCGAGAAAGCCTACACGTTGCTGCGACAGTATAGCGGGAAGATGAAGAGATGTTCTCCTGTCTTGAACACTACCAATGGAGTTACAGTTGTTGATTGGCGCTGCCATTGTCCATGGAAGGATCACGCTGGAGTTCACTACTGAATCGTCCAGCGCCATCAGTACCTGAGCTCCCGCATGTTCAGAGAGCACATTACGATGTCCAGTGAGGAACCGCCGACTGAGTCTGAAGTTTTGGATTGTGTCCGGAAGGTAGAAGAATGGAAAGGCAGTGGGAGGGTTAACAACATCACTGCTGAAATGCTGAAAGCTCTTCCTCCGTCTGGGATTCGTGAAATGACCAACACCATCCGTGCCATATGGATGAGCGAAAGGATACCCGATTCGTGGAGACATGCGATCATCGTACCTCTTCACAAGAGGCTATCCGTCACGGATCCTAAGAACTACAGAGGAATCTCTCTACTTCATGTAATGTGTACAAGGTTTTAGAACGTATCATTCTCCGAGCGACTTATCAAACATCGTGAAGGAACGACCAGAGATAGGCAAGCCGGTTTTCGACCTGGAAGATCGACCATCGACCAACTTGTTCGTCGTGAGAAAGTAATTGAATCGTGGCAGCGGTTTTCGAAGCCATTACAACTTGCTTTTTGGACTTTGAAGCCGGGTTCGACTCTCCTCATCGTGATCGATTGCTCAATGCTCTGCGAGCAGATGGAGTCCCGGAAAAGTATGTTCGGTTAATCGAGGGACATGAACAAAGGAGATTGCTTTGGCAACAGTTCGTACACCTGTCGGATTTACGTCAGCTTTCGAGAGTGAAAACAGGAGTAAGGCAAAGAGCCGTTGCAGGACCTTTTCTTTTCAACTTCGCCGTTGATGACATCATGCGTAGAGTTGCCCGACAGTTTCCTGCGGATGTGATCCTAACACCATCAGGACGCTCCTTGTCGACCTGGAGTACGCCGACGACATTGTGGTATTCGCTGAAAACAACGCAAAACTGCAAAGGATTGTAGAGCCTCGTTTCCGAAGAAGTATGCCGCAGCCTATGGACTTCGTCTTCGTCCCGACAAATGCAAGCAGATGTGGGTCTCTCAGGAGCCTTCAACTGGAGTTTGTGTGGACGGACAACGTAATCGAAACTGGTGGACGATTTCTGTTATTTATTTGGGCTGTTTGCTGAACGAACGATGGTGGTTATACAGCGGATATTCGACAACGATGTGCGAAAGCTACGTCTGCATTCAATTCTCTCTAACCAAGTGTTTGTGGTCTACCACCATCGCGAAGGAAGTCAGGATTGCGCGTCTACCTGTCCGCTATTCGCCCTATCATGATGTACGGATCGGAGCATTGGGCGGCACCGAAAACGCAGATGGAAAGGTTGGATTGCACGGAGAGGAAGCTTTTAGGCGTTTGCTTGGATATTTCTGGCCGCGTGTATGCCATAACGAAGACCTTTACAAGGAAGTCGACGCGGTACATCAACGCTTGACACGAGGAGGGTGCCAGCATCTCCTAACGCCATCTCAAGCAGCAATGGAAAGTCGACTTCGACTGCTCGGGCATATACTAAGAAGAACGCCGGATCGTCTCATTACAACAGCGCCTTTAAAGAAATGCTTCCAAATCCTGTCTGGAAACGTACCTGGGCGTAGGCGAAAGTTCTGGACGGATGTGGTTAAAGAGGATTTAAAGTCACTCGGCATCGAAGGGCAGTTCAGGCGCGATGTTTCGTTTCGCGGAAGAAATGGAGCCAGTGACAGCTGGATGGAATGTGTTCAAATTGTGGCTGAAGACCGTGAAAAATGGACACGGCTGACTACTGGATGGCACCTCGGTGAAGATGGAATGACCGCGTCGGGCGAAAGCCAGATTAAGTCAAGTAAGTCACCTGCCCGCTCAGGCAGCGCGGCGAAGTACGAATAGCCATTGCGTCGCCCGGTGAGCGGAGTGGTGCCCCCGCTACGACATGACAGCACAGTTGAGTCATCCATGCTTTCTCCGTCTGCGCCTCTACAGCGGCTCCATCCACTGCAGCTGTTATCATGCATACTCCAGAAGAAGCCGAGCGGCCCAGGAAGGCGCGAAATCATTCATACCCATCGTGTCCTTGAGCGGGCCGTGCAGGCGGAAAAGATCGGTAAGGGTATGACTGATTCGCTTAGGGTGCGCGACACAGCAAGCATGAGTCACAATCAGCTGGCCCTTAAAGACAATGTTCAAATGAATCTTGTTTGAAGATTTCAGTGTGAAACACTATGACATGTGCTGGAGGGATGGGTGGGAAAGAAAAAAATCGAAAACAGGCGAAGGAACGATAAAAAGGATGGAGAGAGGTGAAGATTTCGATAGCCCGAAAGTGCACGCCTTCTGCTTAGCCGCCCCGCCCCGTTCTGAAGAGCTTGGCTGACGCCTCGGACACGGAGAAGCTTCGCCATGTCAGCCCTAGATCAAGTTCGCGCCACATTTCGCCATTGGCACGCTCGCGGAAGTGGCGAGAAAGGGCCCGTCTGCTCGTCCACGCCTGAACGTCAGAAACCGCTAATTTAGCTTATTCTGAGCGCGTTTCTTCGCTGTTTTTTCACTAGTCGATAGCTGCGACCCTAACAACCTCAATTTTGAGCCGAACTCGGATATGATATTGAATGTGATGCATTCTGCCTTTTGTCTTCTACGAGGCAAATATGAATGCCACCCAAGCTTGAACAAGTGGCATTAGGGTAGATCGCTAATGAAAGGGACCTTTCACACTGCACGAACAGCCGCTACAGAACTACGAGGCTTGTTCCCAGCTGAGAAAATACTAATAGCTCCATATTCGACCTATTCTCCTATCTCCTTGAACCCTTTAAACCTGCACTGGGTCTTAGAACATTCGAAGCAAAAGCTGACCCGAGCTTCAAAGGAATGTGCAATTGATGGCACTAAATAGAGGAGGTTCGCGAATCTTTCCCATAGCTGCGAGCGGCCGATTCTTCCATCGTGACTAACAATAGTTTTACTACAACAGAGAAGCGACACACATGTTATGGCGCAGTGGACATTTGAAAGGTCATCGCGTGAAACTGGTGACGAGGTGGGAAACACACAATCTTCCGAAGATCAAACCTCAGGCAACAGTTGCTCTTCTTGTTGGTAGCTAGCAAACAGATCCACGAGACTTTCCATCCCCACCTTAACTCACAAAGTTACTAAATTAATTATTACCAGAAACAGTTGGAATATAAATTGCCTTAAAGAATACCTTGGAAAGGATAAATTTGGTTACCTCGACAACTTTCGCCATTGAAAGTACGCGAGAGAGATCAGCGGGGGATAGAGGCTTTCCACGGCGAGCCGACAGCAAGGTTGGAATTACACTGCGCTATAAAAGGTAAACATAGCAAAACGCTCGACTTCGGGTAACTCTTGACACCACTCCTCACTTTAAGGTGTTAAGGAACCCAACAACAACAAAAACAATTCAACGTGCGGACAAATCCTTCTGCAACCGAGCCGAGTCCACTGAGCAGACTTTGGCAACGTGTTGAATTGAAACCAGAGAGAAGTTCGAAATCCGGAACAGAAACTCGGCCGCCACGTTCTCGAGCGGGCTGAAATATGTGAGCTAATGACTGAAAACTCTAGGAATGCATGAAATCTATAGCGTCTAAAAAGCAGCAATGAAAAAGAGCCCAATATTACACCAAATGGCGCTCATAATGATGAATACTGCTTGAAAGGTTGTGGTTGGACACACAACCCCAACTAACTAACGACTGTCACAAAGAAACCGAAACAGCTGTTTTCGCACTGGATGTCTCGACGCGTTGCTGAGAGTTCTACTCTGCAATGAAAGAAAAGGTTGTCTCGGCCGTTCCAAATAGTCCTCTATGTTAACTTTTATAAACAGTGAACGAAATAGCAATTAATATTTTGCCTACACTTTTAATCATCTATAAGACGAAGAACGGTACAACCCAACTGCATCAGTAATAATCTGCTGTTACAATGGAACTACAGTAATTACAGACGGATTTATCTCGAAAATGCTCAACAATATTATTAGTGAAAGAGTGAGACGTTAGAGACCGCTGTCGGAGAAAACATGGTTTGTAAATAGTACTGTTTGGAATCGCGTGGTTCACTGGTTCGGAATGCATTTGCAAATGTCTCACAAGAAAAGCAACAGTATTGAACAAACAGCATTTCTGAGACCGAATTTGACTTGGGACTCGAGGTTTCCCCCCGTAACGCCCTTTTCCTACTGACGCCACCTTGCTAACGCCCTTTCCATGTAATTGCCGCGGCGGCAATTGTAAGAAAAGGGCGTTACAAAAACATATATTAATCTTCTACAAAACGATCATGAGGCGGTACAATCAATTCAGCTGATTTCAATCTGCAAGCAGGAGCGGGTGTACATCAGGAGTGTGCGGAGATTTTTGAAACATTTTCAGAAGACAGAGGAGGGCAGCCAAACACCTCTGACTGGGGACTGGTTTACCCGCACCGCGACGATTTGGAAACCATGTTTTCGTTGCCGTAGGTCTACGAAAGTACAAAAATGACCTGTGCTTGAAATTCCCTAAATGCCTCCAGGGATTCCGAAAAACGGAATTTTCACTGCTTCGCGAAAAGGTATCAGGGAATTTTTATGGCGTTCGGAGAAAATTTTTCGGATTCTGCTCAAAACCTTCAACTGGGAATTATTTAGGGCGCTGGACGCGAATCTGAAGACTATTTGTCGCCAGACATATTATTAATGTAGGTTACCGAAGGCATAATGAATTTGAACTGGCGTTACTTACCTCAACATCTCGAAAATTAAAAAAATAGACTTCGATATCGCGATCGCCGTCCCGAATAACACCGAGAGAGAAAATTTGAGTCAAATTTGAGACTTTGACCAAGCTACCGTATACCCACAGTAACATACCGTAATCCAAAGAAAATCGATAAATCGACCACAGATTTGTGTTAGGCAGCCCAAATAACCCTTATATAGAAGTTTTAATGGCATCGTACGCGCTGAAATCCACTTTTCATTTTTTATGCTCAATCCCTTCCTCGGGCCCCTGTGAGAACGTACAACGAGCTTGCCTGCTCAAAAACGTACTGTTGTGAGCATAGAGGAAGTGGTAAGTAAGGAATTCCGTCAATAGGGGCCGGCCCTTCCGTCAGTCATTTGGCACTTTCGCAATATTTGAGCAGAACGTCGTGTCGCTAGGTACAGGGCATGCCACTGTACGCTGACGCACCGTCGGACGAAAGTGGCATTATCGACTAGAAATTTCTCGTCACACAACGAATGATTGCCTCCAACGCTGCGCCAATGGACGAATTGTAGAACTGTTCCTTGCGCCCTCCGCGTAACTATCCCGAGTCGATGCCGGCGCGAATTTCAAATGATTTTCATAGTTTTTTAAAACGTTTTTTCTTGAAAAGTTAACGTTTTTGGGCGGGCTTTTCCGCTACCTTTTAGTCACCATAGGGGGCTAACAACTCAAGAAACGCTTAAAAAACGAAACATGGTTTTCAGCGCGTACGATGCCTTTGAGGCGATTTGATCGCAGCATTCTCAAAATCGTCAAAAGTCGCGTTTGGTCAGCAAAATTTCCACCAATTTTGAAGCTTCGGGACCAGATAAAACGGATTTTTTCAACATATTGACAATTGGGCCTCAGATTCGTATTCAACACCAAAACCAACCCCTAGAAACAATATTTAAGCTCAATCGGAGATAATTTTTTGAACGCCCCAAAAACTGTCATTCGTGTACCCTTCTTCTCTTAGCAAAGCTATAAAAATGCCCACTTTTGGGAATCTTCTATAAACTTATGAGGCATTTAGGGGATTTGGAAAGCGGACTATCAACGGTGTGTCCCATACCTACAACTATCAAGACAAGGTTTCATAAAAGCCCTTGGTAAAGGTATGGTGGGCCCTAGTGAGTGAGGTGTGACTGCTGGGGCCGGCCCATGGGCGCCTAAGGGGTCGTTTATACTTCCGCCGCAGCGCGGCGCGGCGAGATGCAATACGGCCGTATCGATCAAGCGGCGCCGCCTCGCGGCGCCGCGAGGCGTTCAGTTTTTCTGCTCGAAATCTTCCAACGGTGCCGCACGAGGCCGCCGCCTAGGTGCTGCCGCGCCGCCCGAGGAAAGCAGGCGGCGCGGCGGCAGCGTGCGATCCGCATTGACATAGTATGATTTTTTTGCTGTTATTTCATACACATTCTCAATTTTGTTCTTCTGATTCATCTCTAAAATTGCTTCCAAGGTCCTGGGCGTTGTTTAGAGTAGGCTGGGTTGTGAAAAGTTCATTTTTTAGCTTTGAAATCGTTTTTCTAGAGAGAAATCGTTTTCGAAGACTCTATCCGCCTTCGGGTGCTGTGTTATGGTACAAAAAATTACAGAAGTTCCTTTTGCACAAGAAATCACTCATTACAATCGGCCTTGTGTTATGTCAGAGCTACTCCAGGCTGTGTTTAACGTCATTCTGCGACTTCGCCGTGTAAATTCGACGCAGCCCGATTATACATCCTGGTGGCGCAATTTTTCAAGCGGCGCGGCGCGCCGCGCTGCCCCACTTATCGCCGCGCCGCTCCGCGACGGAAGTATAAACGACCCCTAAGGACGCTGTCTAATAAGCGAGCACCGACCGAGATTGTAAATCACGTCTATCAGCATTCAAGCCATGCGACCACCGCTGCGCGAGTAAAATATGAGCCCACCAATGAACAAGCTTCAGATAAGACGAATTTGGATTGCATGAGAGCAAAGCCTGACTTTTCTCAACGGACCACGATGGCCGTTCTAAGGCTGCGGTAAATCGAAATGCCTCAGTGCGGGGACAGCCTTTTTGGAGTATTTAACACTTAAGAGACCGCCTGCTCCACGGCGAATTTCCACAACGGACCGGTGCGCTCCACGGCTAATCGTTTCCGTGGGTGCGCAGTGTGGACACGCGGTCCGCTGGGAACCATTTTGATCGGAGCAGGCTTTCTTACTTAGACAACCGGTATTCCGTTTCTACTCCACCTGAGAGTATGTCGCTCCACAGAGATTTGGAGTGAGGCCATGGTGAAGCAATGATCCACCGCTCTTTCGCGGACCTGCTTTTTTATTTTGGAAGTTATTCCAGCTTTACATGCACAAGGCTGGTAACGAAATAAGCGTTTGTTTGTCGGCTTCTGGAATTTTCTTCAGGTTACAGCTAATGGTTAGGATTGAGCCGTGCTAGGCCGACCCGGAGTATTGGAAATTTGAAAAATGAACAAACTTCTCCTTTGTGATGCCCTAATAAACCTCATGTAGAACTTTCGGCGGACTCAAATACTTTGATCTACCAAGTTGTCTGATGCGACCGACAGAAACTTTATCAGAAATCTCAAATTGGGAATCAGATTCATGATCAGCACCCCCTCCTCCCCAATGGCCACGTGAGCCAAGTCGCACCAAAACGTGAAACGTTTACGTACGGATAACAAACGACAGACGCCAGCGAAGCTTTAGAAAACTGTGAAATATACACCACTTCATTGTTCAGCGCCTCCAAACATACCCCGTAGTTTAATTTCAGTAAAATTTTAAGCACTGAACTATTTCTAGGTTTTCTCCCCTTTCCCCCCAAGTTACCCTCCACTCGAAATTTAGCGAAAATTTGAACAAAGTTGACCGATGGCTTCGAAGGAAATTTCACTGGAAATTAAAAAGTAAAAACCAGAAACTTGTGCAGCAAATCGAATAACCCTCGAGGTCAATGCGGCAAAATTTTGAACGATGACCTACTACAGTTACATATCTCAAATAGGTGGCACTACTATTTCGACAATCAACTGTAGAACATCAGTTCCGTGATAAGCATCATTGATACCCCTTCTTAGCCAAGTTTGGAACGATTTATTTCCGGCCAAAGAAGATCGAAAATTCGAAAAGTGCCTTTTCCGAAGATGCTTGTAAAAATACTAGGAACACTGAAAATGCATGACCACTGTGAGTGTAAATAGGCTACATCATAAGGAACCTATTCGTAATTAAGAAAGACTCCACGCCAGAGAAATATAAAAATATTAAAAGTTTTATGGCGTGGGTGCGCAGGGTGGACACGCGGTCCGAGGGGCAAAACAGCCGTGGGTGCGCTGTGTGGACAGGCGGTCTCTTAAGTGTTAACCACCTTCAAGACATAGTTCACGATAGGAAAAGTTGAGTGTCAAGCCCCGTATGAAATTCTTATGTTCATCTGGCAGGAAAGCTTAACCAGATAACAAAAAAATCGCAGTTTTTTTGCGGAACGGATTACACAAATCATGACACAGAATTGCGATAGCAGTCCATCCACCCCAATGGGTAGCTCTGCAAAACTACGCTTCCCACACATGTTTCCACTTTTCGATTGCGACAATACATCGGACAACTCACCAATTGGGACTCTGGGCTATCCGTATCAATCCCCTCTCGTTAATCAGCAGACAAGAAGGAAGACGTGCAGCTCGTCGTGAAAGCGGTACAAACCCTAACGGCCGCCATTCGCACGCCCCTTTCACAAGTGAAAACTCCAATCGTACCGCACTCAGCTGTAATATATCACTTTCAGCTTTTCGAAACGACACCATCGAATTCACATTAACGAAGACCACTCTAAAACCCACGCCGAAGTGCACCGCACTTCTCACTTCCGATTGCCTCGAAACAGCAAAAAGTACACTATCCGTATAGTGAACCATCCAAGTGTCGGGTGGAACCTAAGAAGTTTTTTTTTTCGGATTTATACAGACTTTTACATACACAATAGCACAAAAAGTCATCGGACAATGGGTTCTTTTACTGTAACTTTTTCCTCACTTCTTCGATCCTCCACATCTTCGCACATATCATATGCACTGCTGATGCCATTACTACAACGCAAGATAGATTTTCATGTGCCTTCTTGACCCCTTCTGCAACTTTCTGCCGATTTTCAAACACGTTACCGTCAAGGTCATAGTCAAAAGGCTCGATTTGTGCGAAGAGTTCCGGATGATGATGAATGCATTTCTATGTGCAACTCATCAGCTCTCACAGAATGGTGCTTACTCTCTTTATAATACGTTGCTTTCTCAAGACCGATAATTGACTCCGCTCTGTTATGATGGGTGCCACCGCAAAGCGTATGGATGCGGACCACTAAGCAGCTGGCGCGAATGTCAACTGCGCCGATCGATCGTCACATTTTTGGCGGCGCACACTGCTTAGTGGTCCGCAGTCGTATATTTAGCAGTCACTCTCACTATTTCAGTGGTGACGGAAGTGACTTAAAGGCAGTGTTCATGACAAATCTCGTTTCTGATTTTTCAGTATGAAACACTACGCTGGCAGATGCTGGAGGGGATAGGGTCGAAGAAAGCATCGAAAACGGGCCAGAAATCGATAAAAAGGACGGCGAAGTGAAGATTTCGTTAACCCAGTACGCCTGGTCGGCCCGCCCCGCCCCCATTCTGACGAGCTTGTGGTGCCATAGACGATTGCGATGAAAATCGCCCAGCAACTCTGCCATGTCCAGCCTCATCGATTCGCCCACATTTCGCCATTGGCGCGTGCTTGCGGAAACTAGCAGGGCGCGGGAATTCGTCCACGCCATGAACCTGTGCGTACGCTAGAAACCGCGAATTCAGTTTGTTCTGAGCCCTTTCTTCGCTGTTTCTTCACTATTCGATAGCTCACCACCGAACAACCCCATTTTTGAGTCGAACTCGAATACGATATTCAACGTGAACACTGCCTTTAAACTCGGAATTTTTTATACAGACAACCATCTCTCAACTAAATGAATTCTAAGTACCCTCAAGCGCACTTTACACGATTCTGACCACATCATTCAGTCACTGCCATACTACCAAAAAAATTTCAATGAAATTCATTGTCTGTCTGCAAGTGACATTACACCACTTTCCTACACATAGCCGCAGAACTAGAGCACAAGCAGCTGCATTGAACAAAGGCGCTCCTCAAACTCCTCAACGTCAGCGCGACACGCTCGTCACGTATGAGCATGGCGTTGGAGTATGAATTCTTTCTACGACGCGCGTGAATCGCTCCATGGGCGCCAGGCCATTCATACTCCAACACCACGCCCGCGCGTGCCGCTCTGGCGTTCAGGAGTAAGAATAGCGCCTAACAAACGATGCCGTTGAGCCCTCACAAAGCATGGTTGCGGGCTAAAGCAAGATAAGAAAATAAGTTGTGACATATAGACACCACTCACCTTGAACCTTTTTTTGGGAACGCTAGATAATGACGAGAAATCGGAACGAAGCTCAACGAAACTCTCATTCATATCCAACATTATGATACCTTCAGAACAAAAACTCATGTGCGTCGTACTGGACTCCACCTTAACATTTCCGCTACAATAGATTCCCGATAAAGCTCACTTACAACTAACCTTCCTGAATTCTGACGGAATACATGCAGACAGCACTTCAATCACTCCGCGACCATTATTTTCAAGAGGGATAATCCACTGTGTCCCAGTGAAGCCTGTTAGCTGGAAAATCAGGCTATTCATTATTTTTGCAAGCCTTACCTAACCATAGAGCAAACTCACCAATACATCGCTACTATCACTTTTCTGTAAAATCCCTATTTCGTGTATGCTTTGGGGAGCGCACAGCTCCGCCACACATTTACGACTGCTCAGATCAACCAGAAAAATGGTTCCAGCCTAAAAAAGCTTGTCAAATTATAGGAATTCACTTCATGAGAATCATAGGAAATCACGTCCTCTTTCCCATCAAACTGAACCTTCTGTTTCCGAATTTTTTTCCCTCACATCCCTGGTCAAATCAAGCGATGCGATGCTCTAAATACAGTCCGCGTGGTTCCTAGTGACAGTTTTCGTACATTATTGAAGGTTGGCGCAAACCCGGTGCCGTATACTATAGCGTAGATGCACCGAATTCGCGCCATCCTTCAATAGGATCACACATTGTCACTGGAATCCAGGGGGTGCGCACAAAGAGGCACTCTCGGGTGGGCGTGTCCCTGTTGGGCGGGGCGACTCCGCCCCTCTGCGCGGACGAGACTGTCTCCTGAGTGCCTCTTTCACGAGTGCTTGGATTTGCTTTCGTCCTCATTGTATTTCTACACTACATATTTGCCTGTATTCCTTTGAACTGTAAGGTACTAGAAGCTGATGAATGGAGCTATACAACAACGATAACTATCTTTCACACAATTGGTGATCCCAAATGCATTGATTTGCTAGCTCACTAGAGTTCTCATGTTCCCATGTTGACATGAAACTTTTCTTGACCAGCAATATGATGCTATTATACGTTGTATTTTCAACTCTACGGTGGTAATTTGATGAAAAGGTGAGTCTGTTTTTTCTGATTTCCCTCTCCCTCATTTCATTTAAGCATAGAAATAGTTTTTGAATCAAGAAGAAATCCCTTTGTAGTAACTTTTAATGTTTTTTGACGCTTTAAACCTTTTCGCTTTCGCCTGTGCCGCCTAGCACTTACTATTAGTCATAAATTTCCAGTGTCGAATATTAATATTACAATTTTAAAAATGGCGAAGCCTTTAGAATCAATTTTGAAAAAACAGACATCGCTTTAGTTTCCGAATTCATTACCAAGTGTTCCTAGACATTCAAGGTTTTCTCGGAACAAGATAGTGTTTCTTCATCTCTAGAATTTACCTGATTTTCATACCCTCAACCGAAAAAAATCTAGATATTCTTGGCCATTCTGGGAATATTTTAAAGCCTCTTGAATTTTTATTCTCCAAGTATTATGACTCAAACCAAAAAAAGTCAGATATATTTCATGTTGTAAAAACTTTCCAACGAATTTCCTAGATTATTCGAGTGTTTACTAAGTTCTCGTTAGCATTTTCAGTCACCAATAAAAAATAGGCTAAGAAAATTTTTTGAAAAATCGGGTGATTACTAAGGCCGTAACATTTCAACAGATCAGACACCTATGATTTGTTTGAAGAAATTTGGTGAATGATGATGAAGAAAATGAGAACTCAGATCTATTTTTCAAAACTCTGCTTGATTGAATCAGTTCGTAAAATATCTCAAAAAGCTGCTATCAAAACTTCGTGATTCACGAATCAAATGCAAAGTTTACAGAAACAAAAAAAGCCGAGCAAAAAAGGTGAGAGGTATCCGATTCTGAGGAGAACTAAGATGACTTTTTTCAAAAATATTTTTTGCAGTAACTCATATTTTCTGTGTTTATTCTCACAATAAAAAATGATAGTCTGAAGCGGGACGAACGCATGAAAAGTGCACAGGAAGAGCCAAGTTCGGATTCTTTTTACCAATTTTTTAAAATCTCATTTCGAATGTTTTTTTTTCAACAAAGAAGCGCACTTCGTTCCTTTTTTAAAAGTAAAGCCATAATTTGGATTGCGTTTCTACCTCAATATCGAATCGTTTATGATGCCTATTTTGATTTACATACAAATACTTTCAGCCTTTACATTCAGTGTAATAATTTTGGCTCATATCGGTCGACATTGCCTTCATTGAACGGCTAGCGTCCAAGCATAGCCAATGGACATAACAGTTCCGAAGACAAGTGACCCAAGATCGTAAACCAGTCCCAATGGCAAAGTAGGCTGCAGGGTCGACAGAGTAGAGGTATCGGTTGATATCAGCGAGGATTTATTAGATTGATTGATTGAATACTTAGGCTGAGAATAGATTTATGGAAAAAGACATGGTTTTCCTTAGCGAATAAGAAAAAAAGTCAAGAAGGAAAGTGTTTTGTTACTGGAGGAAAACTCAATAGCATTGGACATCAATGAATAAAAAACATGAAAAAATCACTCCAACTTCACAAATTTCAAAAACTTCATCGCCGGAATTTTTTTTTCGTCATTTTTTCTGCTTGATTTTATTTTGTGGGTGAAATCATGATGTGTAATGTTTAAAAATTCTATCTGGTCATGTGAAAAAATTATCGAACAATAAAACTGAAATTTAATTACCGCTTTCTGGCATCATTCCAAACCCTAATAAAATTTTCAATGGGCATAAACAGAAGATACAAAATAATAAAATATAAAAAACAATAAAATAAAGTTCCAGTTCCTCACGTGCTCGGTCATATCACCTAACCCGTACAGTAAATTATTTCAATATACGAGACATGCGGGGAAAATGTACAGGCTATGAACAACTCATTTCCTTATTAATTTGTTACGGTAAATGAAAGCAAGGAAAAATTACTAATTTATGCTCACCTTCGGCTTTTTAATTTCCTGAGCAAGAAAAGTGAGCTTGAAAAAAGAAATTCACCTAGCAGGAGTTATGCTTCTCAAAGAAAATTGTGATAGTGACATTAATTAATTCTCAAAATTTATGTCACTATGTCTTTTCTTGAGATTGGGATTGTGTTAACTTCTGCAATTTTATTGATTCGATTACTCTTCATTGAAGAATGAATAGCTTTAACGGCTTAACAAAAATTTTGAGCATCTTATGTGAATAGGAGAATTAGACAAAGGCTTTATTAAATAGTTTCCCCAAATATTTTATGAAAATAGAAAAGATTAACTGGAAGCCAGACCCACTTTGAATCCAGTAGTTCGCTGTAGAAGTAGGGTTAACGGATAATAGCATAATATTGCTGGTCAAGAGAAAACTCATGCCAACATAGAGACATGAAAACTCTCTTGAGTTAGCAAATCAATGCATTTGGGATCACCGTTTGTTGAAAGGGTTGCCATTGGGACTTAATAGAGCAGTTAATCAGCTTCCAGTACCTTACAGTTCATTGGAATACACGCGAATAGTGTAAGGAATACAGTGAACACGAAAGCAAATCGAAGCATTCGTGAAAGAGGCACTCAAGAGACAATCTCGTCCGCGCGGAGGGGCGGAGTCGCCCGCCCCACTGGGCCACGCCCACCTGGGAGTGCCTCTTTACCGTCCCCCGAATCCATGCCGAGAGCAGGTAGGTGTCATAAACGAGATGCGAGGAACGTAATCATAGCGCTACTAAAACTACCGCCACTTCGACTTAGAACTCACTTGGAAGCAGCATACACTGTCAAAATGCTATCCATTCTATGGTCTAAATCAAGGGCTTGGAGCTAGTATTTAGCTTTGACAAAAAAAAACCGAAATTTTTGATGAAAATGAAGTGATACCTGGTTGTTTTTTATGTGGATAAAAACGAACAACGCGCTCGCAAAGGCACACGAGCGCAAGTATGGTCGATCACTGGATGGGGGGTTAGCCGCGACGGAGACATGGAAGCGAGGAGGTAATGATAGTCATGAGCATCGATCAAGTGATGTCACGTTAGATCGCTGCGCAGCGGCTACCCCCCATCCTGTGATCGACGACATGACTGGACTATCGATGTTACACCACTCGTATCGCCGGGTGCTGAACGTTCACACCGTTTTAATCTTCAAAAATGAGCCAAAATGACCCTGTTCGAGCAAATTTGAGAAGCGAGGTAAGGAGCTCCGCCCACTTTGCCAGTGGAACATCGCCTTCTCATGCAACTATATTGCTTTATAACGGTTGCTTTGGCTCATTCTTGATGCTTCCAACGACGTAGGCGTTTAACATCGGCGTGGATCCGGAAGAGACCTCGCCTTCCTCATCGGATGTTGGCGCAAACTCGGCGCTACATGCTATAACGTAGGTGCACCGAGTTTGCGCCAACCTTCAACAGTGAACGCAGTCTCTTACGAATCCACACCGACGTTATGTATTGGTCGCCTGAGTTAATAAACGTCGTTATCTCAACTACTTTTGCGAGAGTGTATGCTGCCTTTGAGTAAGCAGACTTATTGCGACCAGACGTTGGCGAATAGAACCTCGTGGTCGGGTGAGTAGGAGTTGCTACTCTTTGAAACAGAAAACAAGGTTCTGTAGCTAGGTAGGATAGGAATGATCCACGTCTGTACTATTAATTGCGAAAGTTCAGCGAATTTAAGTTTAGGGGAATACTAACTCCGATATCTTCGAGGAGGAAGACCACAATTTCGACAATCAATATGTTCAGTGCGCTTTCTATGCCGAGTCCAGCCTTTGTGATCCAGGTTTACGAATCAAACCTTAGATCTCTTCTGGGATAATGTACGGTGGTGTTCAACTTGTACAAGCTACGGTCAATAGAGGTGCTCGGGAAGGTAATCGCCATAAGGGATTCGGTCACGCACCCGTTATTAATATAAGGTTACGCACCCGTTCTTTAGGCAGAAATGTCAAATAGGGGTCAACTTCAGTCAAGAGAAGGAAATTCGATTTTATAATTATGAAGAAGAATAACGGATAATGGTGGTGCTGCTTCAGCGCAGCTCACTTATTCAACCTAATGCGTTCACGACCGGAGCGATCCTGTAAAGCGAGCTCATTGCTGCGTCAGTTGTTCAAGGTAAGGTACTTCTGGGTATATTCCTGGTGTCACCTGTAGTGAAAGACCCTCTATCCTTACTAGATAGAAGGGTGAACCCCCACTTGTGCACTTTTTTGGTTCCTAAATTCGCATGGTTTTTGAAGCCAAAGTAAGGCCGGATTTTCGCAGCCCCAGCCCTTCGCAGACACATGCTGATAAAATGATTCATAGTCTAATACATCCTCAAACTCGAGATATAGAGGTTTAAAATGAAAGATTCCGACAACGCCCCCAGTGGCATAATAGTGGCCATTCCTATCCTGCTCTTCCAATGAATGAGGAGCAGTCGCGTCCTTGATTATTGTAAGCCCAGAGCGCGCTGATGTACGGAATCGCCCAGTGCCGCTGTGCTGTTTTCCCGTCACCGTGTTTCCAAGAGCTATTAGGTTGATGCATAATTACCCGGCGTTTTTATCAGCGCCTTTTTGATCAGTGGAGAGTAGCGCTTTGTCTATTATTTGTGTATGAAAATAATATTCTCAACTATTTTAGAAAAACGCGCGTCGAAACCCATAGTCATATTCGCCATATTTTGTTCTACCACCTCGAAAAGTGATGGAACAATCAGCGAAAGTTAGTGTAGGGAGTCTTTTGCCGGTTTCAAATCAGGGTGATACCAGCTTGAAGGATACGTCAGGAAGAGGTGGGCCATCGGGTTTCGAGGATCAGGCTCTTCTGGCAGCCGTAGAAGAGGACGAGGGCATGACAACACGAATGCTGGCTGAAGATTTCAATGTCGAACAATCCACGACCGTTAGCCTCAAAAGGGTTGGAAAAGTGTGGAAAATCGCTGGATGGTTCCCCCAAGAGCTTTCCGATAACAACGGCTTTGTCGAAAACTTTTGTTGAAAAACCTCGGGAAATTATGCATGAACCCAATATGTAAGGGGTTGGGCTAGTATAGAGCACAAATGGGCGTTTCCCCCATAGTTTCCGAATAACTCCTGGAGCGACCCAGGTCCAGAACATCAATTTGAAGGAAAAACTCAGGATCGGACTCTTGCCGGAACCTTCATAAGTAAACACAGTGGTCCGCCAAGTTGCGTTTTCAAAAAAATTCTCAGACTGCCCTGTTCTTCAAACGCCATCGTTTCCAAAATAGTCCATTCCAAAAACTGAGTGCCATTCTCACAACGTATCCTATGTATACCGTGTCCCAAACGAGATGGCAGGCGAATAGTGCAAGGAAGCAGCGCTTCCTCTACGTCTCTGACATTTTTGCCTTACGGTAAGACGTCGCGTACGCAGATACGTAGCCTGTCTTACCGTAATCCAAAGACATGACTTCGTGCCCTCCGAGCTGTTATCCATATCCTGAAACACTTTCTCTGCCATGTAAAAAAGAATGTCTGTATCGAGAGTGAGTATCACAAACATTTCGAGCAAAGAGAACGAAAGAGAGAAATGAAGTATGTGAAAAGAAAACTTAAAACGTGAAAAACTTGTTGAATACTGTTTTTGGATTACGGTAAGACATGATACGTATTTGCGTACGCGACGTCTTACCGTAATCCAAAAATGTCAGAGACGCAGATGGAGCGCTGTTTCTCTGGACTCTTCGCTTGCCATCTCGTTTGAAACACGGTATATTAGAACAACTGACTGGTCCCATCAGCATCATTTTACTTCTGACATGCGAGCTTCAAAGTTTTGCAAATATTTTCAGCAGTTGTCTCATTACAATGGCCGGCTATTTTATTGTGCTCCACATCCATCTCCCTCCCTACCCCCCATTCCCCGAAATCGGTGAAAAAAACGCCGTCGAAAAATACCTTATTGGCAAGGATGAGTAGAGGTCTTGGTGGATTTCTCGTCAACACGCAGCGCATGCACCTTGGCGCCATAAGACTGTTATCCGTTCCAGCATTGGGAAGAGAAATCAGAACTGACGTCTGTTCAGGTAGCCAACGTGAGCTTCCCCACGGCACATCCTGCAAAGAAAAAACCCTTGGAAACAAAAACTCTACGGCTGAGTTATCTCCAGTTGTTGGCTGGACGCTAGACACACAGCAACAATGTTTTTCCTTCATTAATCACCACCAGCCGCGAAATCACATGAAAGATGAGGAGCGAAAATGTAATTCCAGACAACATCAAGGAAGAGTTTCGGTCTAGAAAAACTATGACTGCTACATTTTCATGAAAGCTTAGATCCGCAACTTCGCCAAAGCTAGATCCGAAAGCGCAATGATCAGACATCGCGTCATAAATTCATCGGCAAGGCTATAAAGAAGCACAGCTGTTTGCCATTGCCACCATGCGATTTGGATCTAAGGCTGACTATTACGCACAAAGTCCAAAAACCAATGTTTGCTCCTCATTAGCTGTTGCTATCTCTTGAACTTCCATCGATCACTCACCATCAAAATCTTGATAGGTGTTAGCAATATATTGCCATCAGCTAATCCAAACACAGCAAATGTCGCTTCAGGACCCAGACAAACACAAACTGGTTCCACATACTGTTGACAAAGCGATTGTCTGCGAGTTGAACTTCGTCGAGGTTTATCATTCGCCACTTCGCAGTAAGTCTGCACGTCACCTAAAATAAACATCGTGATTAAACCCGAGCATGGCTAGGACGTGCTAGATCTGATGATGAGGACGGGTTTTTCAAAGATCACAAGCAGTTGATGAGAGAAAGGTCTGCATGTAATAAACGAGCGCACGTTCCCAAGATTAATCGACATTATTCCACTTTCCGGGCTCTAAAAGTCAAAAAAACCCGCCCGAACCTCGTCCTGGGGTGTTTTCTGGTGTGCTGAACACAAATAAAAGGTCAATTTAAAGTTTCAAGAAGGCCTACGGTAGATTGGCGGAAGTCCCAGATTTGATAGAAACTTCTCTTCAGGGATTTTTTTATAATAATAATATCCGTTTTCCCATTTCGAAGGACTACGATGGGTAAGTAACTGTAGGCCTGAAAATCTACCGTAACCTACCGAAATCCTTCCACAACAAGAAAAAGACAAGAAAATTGTTATCAGTTCTTCAGAGACCCCCTACGGGCAAGGCTGGGCAGGGCTGTGACTCGGCGCAAAGGGAGTAGTAAAAAACTTGTTGAATAATCTCCAAATTTGATTTTTTTTCCAACTTTTTCATTTTCGAAAAGCTGAAGGACCGTTTCATCTCGGGGGGGGGGGAGGGATCGTAAAAATTTTGGAATTTTATTATAATAAAATTTGGTCAAAAGGGGATCGTAGCTTCGCCGAAAATTGGCGCAAAGGCCAGCTCAACCCTGCCTGCGGGTGAACATTCAGCAAAATCTGAACCACCGATCTACTAAGGCCGAGGTTTGGGCTATAAAATCGAGCTATAGAGTTTAAAAAGAAGAACTAAGCCTATCACACCAAAAAGTACACTGTGGAAAACGGAGTTCTCATTGAAAAAATAGACATTCAAGCACCTGGAGTGTTAATGTAGCTATTCGGAAGCTTGCCGTAAACGAATAATCGGGGACCGAATACTTTGAATTCTCGAAAAACTCAAATACTTGATAAAGACAGATTGTTGGGAAAAGCTAGTCGTTCCAATGGAACAGCACATTTTTAGAACACATTTTTGGACGTAGAATCCAACCCCCCCCCCTGGATAAACTTACAGACCTTGTTTCCCTATACGGCATTCTTTCGGTATACCGATCCCGAAGTTCAAGAATTTTGGACATATCAAGCTCAAAGGTTTTCGCTGAGGATAATTTGAGGTGCGTTAACACGAATCTGAAGTCTGTTTCTCGATATACGACAGGGTATAGTACAGGCTATAAAATAGCAAAAATCACATGGTTCCTACGCGTGCTGGTGCGGAGCGGAGGTTAGAGACAGTGAGAAAGCGCAGGGCAGTCGAAGCCCAGCCGTCGCCCGCGCCGCTCGCGCCTCGAATGATGTGAATTTCGACGTTTTATAGAGGGTAGGTTATAGTGGAAACACCGTAGATGGGTCGAATTCTTGAGATCTTCGAACCTTTTTATATGTTGATTATTAGGGTATGCTTAAAACGAATTTGAGGTCCACGTGTCGAATTTCGTAACATTAAGGTAGGTCAGGACAGGTAAATGGCAATATAGCTAACGTAACGTACAGCAAACCTCAAATTATCAAAAAATGGATCCAAGATTTGTGTTAATCAAACTTCTTGTGATTAGTATTCCAATCCGACCTGCGCTAACGATGTATAAAGAAGAACCATTAACAACTCACCACTCGAAGCCAGTAGAACTACAAGTGCGAAGTTCTCCTCGGATATGAATGCGAAGTCTATAATAGTGTGATCAGGACTGAGTTCGTCCAGTTGGACTTCACATGTATAGGGATTCGCCATCATCCTTTGTTGCGCTGAAATAAAGAAACACTTCAAAAGCATAGACTTTCAGGAGAAGCTTTCCTTTCCAGACTTCAAAGGTCGGAAAATTTTCACCCAAATATCGTTCATTTGCGCTATTTGGGTGTCGAAAACGCACCTAAAAATCGTTTTCAGCTTCATGAAAGCTGACGGTAAGTATACGATAGTTTGGTCAAAGTCTCCGATTTGCTTGAAAATTTGCTTAGTGAGGCTTTTCGGGAAGGTCACCACAAATCTGTAGTCCATCTTCCAAATTTAGAAGAACTTTTGTCTTCGTTTTTTTCTCCGGAAATCGAAGGGTCTGGGTCTCATTGGAGCGATACGGTCGAAAGAACAATTGAAAACGGGCTCTAGAGAGCCCTTATCGGCTCCGAAATCCGCTCGCGCTAGTCCTTTCTAATCAATCGCTACGTATCTGATGCCCGCGAGGAAAGGACTATCGCGAGAGGATTTCAGAGCCAATAAGAGCTCATTCGGATCCGTTTTTGTTCGCTCTTTTAACCCCATCGCTCCAATGAGACCCAGATTTTTCGATTTCCGGTGACAAAACGAAGAAGAAAATTTTAGGGGACACTGCCTTTAATAACCCCCCTTGGCCAAGTTCTCCCAAGTCCGTAATGTCGACCTACAAAAGTATTAGAACCGTGACATACCGCAGCCTTCCGGAGACCCGACAATGAACATTATATCACTATTTAATACCCCGAATAGTACCTAAAGCCTGTCTCGCTCAGTTGAGTCCGCGCGGAGCAAGCAGCGAAGCGGTCGGTCATGACTAAATACAACAGTGATAAGGAGATTTTGACATGGTAAGCCCGATGAGCCCTACTTTGACCGGCTCTAAATGATGGAGATAGGCTATATGTGCTAGAAAAATTTTCTCGACCATCGGAGCTCGAATAAAGGGAAAGTGCCCTCCTATCTGAAATTCTAAGTAAACAAAAAAAATCAGTTTTTTTCAAAGCGTGAAACACTTGAAAACTTATTGAAGCTCTCTTCTCCCTCATTTTGAGCAGGGCGGAGTAGGGAACGGATTATGAACCAATTCATTTTTTACTCCGGCCGACTCGAACTGAGCCAGCAAGGCCGCGCAAGAGAAATTATTTTGCGTGATAGAAAAGATTATCATGTTTCTAACAAAAAAAACATTATTATGAACGAAAAATTGACTGAAAATTGCTCAGAAGTCTCTGGAATCCAATTAAAAAAGTTCTGGCAAAACAGACACACACTTACACACCTTTCTTCGAATGGTGCTCATGATGATGATGTTCGTGGTGGTGGTGACGGTGGTCAATGTGGGAAGAGTTCACCATTCTATGCGGAACTATTCAAAACTCAGCCGATTAGCAAGTACAAACGATTAAGACCGATCACGGAGGCGGAGCGGCGAGATCGCGGGCAATGATGCTGATGGGTGATTGCCGCGTGATAGATGAGGACTGGTGAACGTATAACACACTTCGGACAGCATCACATTGAACCAGATGATTGACATGGATGTTTGATTTATCGAAAGTTCTAGTACATGCACATGCTCAAACAAACACAAATAGAAGTATAAAAATAGAAGAATCTGTGAAAAATGAGGCGTCATGGTAAGAGCTTTGATCTCACGTTAATCGAACGTAAGATCAGGATGGGACCTCATGCTCCGGTGGATCGGATAAGTCCCTCTCTCCCGTTGGCGGAGTTGGGGCACCCCAGAACATAGAAACTCTACACAACACTGTTTCGCATTTGCAATTCAGCTGGGAATATTTAGAGTTAATGAAAATTATGGTTTCGAAGTTCATTAATTAAGAACTAGGATACTAAAAATTTTCGGCTTTGAAGGCACAGTCCAGCCTCAGTCAGAATCATTTTTATATTTTTCTGCCTAGCTTGAGAACGCTCCTACGCCCAGGATCAAGCGGGGTTGTGAAAATTTTGCAACAGGGGGGTCGCAAATATTTGGGTCCGAAAGTGAATGTTAGTGGGGATCGCAGAAATTTCGGTTCAAAAATGAGAATCTCGTGAATATCCCATATATTTTCGATTACTTTTGGTCCCCAAGGGAGGGCTCGTAGCATTCGGTTTTAGGCGCTTGGGCTCAACTACTGAAGGAATTTTCGGCGTCTGACACTTTTAGTAATCAACTATAAACTGGCCGGACTTGGGGAGGAGGGATCGCAAAAATGGCGCCTCGGGGAGGGGGGATCGCAAAAATTTTGGATTTTGGAAAAAAAGTGACGGGGGTCACTCCGATTTCAAAAGATTACGCAACGCTCCGCTTGATCCTGCCTACGCCAGGGTCAAGCGAAGCGTTGCGTATTTTTCGACATCGGAGCGACCCCCAACCATCAAAGTTCGTTTCCGAAATCCAAAATTTTTGCGATCCCGCTGAAGATTTATTTATGAAATCGGACTATACTGTTTCTAGGATACTTGGTTCGTTCGGAAAACCAAAATAATCAACGTATTTGACTAATGAACCTGTCAGACGCCGAAAATTTGTTCAGTAGTCGGACTCAAGCGGCTAAATCTAAGCAATGCTACGATTCTTCCCTTTGGTGACCAAAAACATCGAAAAAACAATAATTTTCGGGATATCTTCGCCATATTTTCATCTTTCGCCCGTAATTTTAGCGACGCCCCTCACCTCCCGTTGCAAAATTTCGCAACCCCGCGTAACGATGTCCCACACCGATTCCCATGATGTCTCTGGAATCGTAAAAGACCCCATGGGAACGGAGTTATGGTCCCTCAAAAATGGAGCTGCGGAAGAATGTTGGACGATTCGCCCGAGGCTTGTAACTTCGCTCATTTGAAACCAAAGTATGCGAGCTGACCTGAATAACAAGAGAGTTTGAGAATGAAAGGGAGAACGGGGATATTGATCGAAAACCATAGATAATCTCGCCAACATTGAGCTCGAATGATCGCAAAAGGAGCGTGCCAAATTGGCTTGGCGAGGTGGGCGCCCCAGAGTGGCTTCCTCCCATATCTCGCCTAGTTGGGGGAATCGAGAGCTCGCTCTTGGCAGATGTTGTATGAGGTGGGTCTACTTCACAAGGATGTAGAAATCTCAGATTTCGTCCTTGAGCTTGAACTATGCCTGAACGCTTGAACTGAGAGTAGTAGCCTCACCAAGGCCCTGGACAATCGTCACCTATCGCGTCTTGATAGCATGAGGCTCACGGCAGTGTTCACGAAGAAAAAGTTGCACGTTTTTTTTTTGGGCTGAAACGTAAGCTTCGGGTGCCTCTAAAAGATTAAGAACGGGAATGCGACGAGAAACGGCCGGCAAGGGAGTGAAAATCTCGAGGGCCAGCCAACCCATTGGGCCACTCCGCCCACGACCTATAACAGTTACCCTGAATTCGTGGTTAAATGAGCGATGGTTTCCGATCAAAAGCCCCGTTCTTACCTTAATTCTCAACTTCTCTCTTTACTCAGGTCAGCTCGCACACATCGGCTGCAAAAAACGGGAATTACAAGTCTCGGACAACTCGTCCAGAATGCTTTCCTTGCTGAATTTCGAGGGGCCATAACTCCATTTCCAGGGAATTTTGTACGACTCCAGGGACATCGCTGAAATCAGCATGGGGCCGTTTTCAAGATAGGCGGGAAAGCAGAAAAACGACTTTTATCGTGAACACTGCCTTTAAGCTAACAACCATGCACTGTTGCTCTATCGTAGACCCCAAACGTTTTATACGGCAGAATGAGACATCGAACAAAAACGTAAAGGAATGCAACAGAAACCAAAAAGCCAGTCAGGAAAATGCTGACGACGAAATCATCATTATACGATAACTCTAGGTTTTACGATATGGGTAAAAAAATTCTCTGTGAGGGGTCCATATTTTGCCCCCTTCTCACTTCTGTCTTTGTTATGTATCCTTCTTACTTTAACAAAGAATCTCATTCACATACGTTTACATGTATGTTTTTTTATTTCCAAAATAAAGTCGTTGAATGAATGAATGACATCACCCTCGCCCCGGTCGACAGCGAGTACGCTTTCCTCGCCGAGGACCGTGGAAGAGACCCCCTCAGCGGTCGAAAATCGTCCAGCCAAATGCTAGGCGAAAAACGGGTCATTTGTAACAAGAAAACTGCTGCAATATGAATTACATATCTTCACAGCTCCCGCCGAATAATCTAAAGCAAGCTGACGTGAGGAGAGATGACAGGTAATGACACTTCGAGTTAAAGAAAGCAACACCTACTCTTACGCACACATGAGAACCAAAGATTAACCACTGCGCAAGAAAAACAAAAGAAACGGCCAGAGACGAAGTATCAGGTTTCAGCTCTCGAATAAAGCCGCTCAAATCACTGAATCCGATAGTTTCTTCTGATTTCGCTCACGTGATTTTGGATCTTACAGGGAAACTTCCATTGGTGAAGTTGATTATTTCGAATGAAATGTGCATTTCTATAACGGCTTTCGGACGCAGAATTCGACTAGTATTTCTGGAGCCGCCTAGAATCACACTGAATAAAGTTGTGAGCGTTTCCCCCATTTCCTTCGACGTTTGAGCGTTTCCCTCATATTAACGAGGTAGTTCTCAAATGTTTACGAAAAACGTTTCAGGTCTAACTTCGAACTTTCTCATAGGAGTTAATTGGAAGTGTTGATAATGATCCGGTACCAGTGGAACAGGTCTACCGGTCAATTTCCTGGAGTCATCATAATTGCTCCAAGCTGTTTCCTAAAGGCACAGTCCAACCTCAGGGGTAAAATTTGATATTGTATTCCGCCTACCGTGAATAACAACCCTGCCAAGCGCGAGATCTCAATTCGCTCTAATAAGTGAGAAACTACAGGGAAAAAGTCGGCCCCGCCCACAATACCCCAAAAGTCTAAATGCGCACACCGCCCCGAAAGGGAACCAAGAGCTCTGCTACTGCACATTTTGCCTTTGAGCATCGCCACACAAACTGATTTTTCCCTTTACAAGGATTTTGGTTCCCTGTTCGGGACAGACCGCTTGATTATGCTTCTAGGGTGTTGTGGGCGGGGCCGACTTTTTCCGTGTAGCTTCTCACTTATTTGAGCGAATTGAGATCTCGCGCTTGGCAGGGTTGCTATTCACGGTAGGCGGAATATAATATCAAATTTTACCCCTGAGGTTGGACTGTGCCTTTAAGGCTCAAACGCAAGCTTTGACGAGTTTCGAAGTGACAAAATGGATTTGGCTCAAAACTTCTCTATAGGGTCACTTGAGGTGGCGAGCAGGGATGTGCGGCAAACGATTTTGAGATTTCGGCAAACGGCAATCGGCAAGAAAATCTCAAAAACAACCCACAAACGGCAAAAACTTCATCCCTTAGATTGACCCATAAGTTATTCACATGTGCCGCCCTACTTGTTTTTCTTTTATTTTTCAATACTCATGTCAACATTCTAATAATTCCAACTCAAGGGAGTAGTTCCATTTCAAGGCACCAGATAATTGAAAACAAGACATGTGGGACCTCATAGAAGTCAACGGAATCGCCGCTGCGGCTGTCGCCAATGTCGTGGCGGCTCCGTGGTAGTGCCTCTGCGGCTCATCGGTAGTGCCGCTGCGGCTCCGCAATTGGTGGCTGCGCTCTGAAAAAAAAAACAAGACCGACTGCGAGTGACTAATATGACATGAGTCATAATACAACTTAGTGGGCCAACGAACAAAAATACACATCTGCGGTGCTCACGTCCTCTGCCTGTTAGAGACAGAGCGTATTCTTCTTACTGCGACCTAGGAGATATGGGATTTACGTCAAATTTGAGCTATTGAACCAGCAACAATCTCGTTCTACCATACATAACAGTGAATCGTAGTCGACGCGGGTTCCCTGATGCATCCTCACGAAGTTCGTGCGGTTCCAACACGGAACTGCTGCGGTACTGCAGCGGCGGTATCGCGGAACTCTCAAGACACTGCAACAGAATCTTCGCGGCACAGTAATCATCACGGAGCTGCTGCGGTACTACCGTGGAACCATCGCGGCACAGTCTAGGGTCGAGGTCTAAAGAATTTCTCTGTAAGCTCGCGTTAAGTTACAGTTTTGCGCGAACTTACCGCGAGCTGAAAAAAAGTTTTTTTTTCTAAATCAATATTTTTCCAAAAAAGACAAAATGAACCATTTTTTGGGGATTTTTCACACTATGCGCATCTAGTGGCTCATAACGTGGCATTAGTTTCAGCAATGTGTGGTCCATTTCCTGAAAATCGTCCAATAAAAAACTCGCGCTTATCTGCAGTTTACCGCCAACTTACCGCGAGCGAACTCGCGTTTTTGAACCCACTTATTATCAACTCAGATAAGAGAAAACCCCCGACAACAGTTGAGCGAACAACGGATATTCGGATTACCCCTAGTGCCTACATGGCCGCGAGCATAGACGGCGTTTCCTTTCAATGTTTTGCCGATTTTCCCGGGAAAATGAAAGAAATTTCGGCGAACGACAAACGGCAAAAAAGTTCCAAAAATGGCCGGCAAACGACAATCGGCAATTGCCGCACATCCCTGGCGGCAAGTGCGAAATCGACGTCCCTTCTCAGAAATTCGTTACGGACTTTGTGATAAAAAAACTGCATTTCGGGCGACCCACTAAGCCCTCGATTGTTGCCAGCCACTCGCATCACGAAAATTGCCCTCTCGGTGCAGCGAATTCGCGCGTGAATGTACATTAACAGACGATTAATGTACAATAAACAGATTTTCGCGCGTCACGCCTCACCATTTCGGGAGACCCGGACAAGCAGCGATTCGTCGCCCGCTATTGGGTATCCGAAGAGCGCGGTCCTAGGTTCTGAGTTCGTTTCAAAATTTTAAGGTACGTTACACCTACCTGATGACAATATACCCATCGTCACCTACACTATATCTAGGAATATCCATAAACGGACCCCAGATTCGGGTTTAGCGCCCTACATGACTATACCATTGAAGCACATGTTTTGAACCGATTTTTCTTGCCGAAGCCTCCTAACAGTTTCCCGAGCAGGGCCAGGGTCAAGCGGGGTTGTGAACAACCGACAAAACCGAAGATGAGGGAGGGGGGATCATGAACATGACGCTCCCAAATAGAAGATTTTGTGCGATCGTAGAATCTCCCGAAAATTTTGGTCACCAAGGGGAGAAGGTTATAGCAGAGCTAAGGTCTAACCTGGGTTGAGCGGGCCGTTGCGCCAATTTTCGGCGAAGTTATGACCCTCCTGTTGGGCAAACTTTTGTGAAAATTTCTAGAATTTTTACGAAAATGAATTTCTAGAATCCCCCAGGATGGAATCTGAAATAAGAAAAAACCAAAAGCTCAAAAGTGCTACCCCAAAGCTCCTCAGTAACAAAGGTAATTTCATTTTTATGTGAATTTGACTTTTGCAAAAACTTTAACAAATCCTAAAGCAATTTATTGAAGCGAAGAGTGGAATATTCCATTCTCCACAGGAATTTCATCACCGCCTCCGCAGATACAGCGGTTCTCGCCCGCCAATCTTTTTAGCAGAGGGTGACTATTATACTTTGACCGAATCGAATGATTCGAAAAATCATTCGATTGAAAAAGTCGACTCCGAATTATTCGAAAAGTCGAATATTCGAAAAAGGAAAATTCGCGAATTATTCGGAAAGTCGAATAATCGAAAAGTTCAGAATCCCGAATTATTCGAAAGTCGAATATTCGAAAAGTTCGAAATCCCGAATTATTCGAAAAGTCGAATATTCGGAATTTCCGGAAACATTCGAATGGATTCGATAGTCGACTTTTTCGAATAAATTGATTTTCCAGAACATTCCATTGACCCACGAGCAGGTTGCGCGCCAAAGATGCACATTGACGCAAATCGTAGATGTGCTTCGAAATCAAGATGGGGCGAAACTATCAATGATGACTCACTTGTGTGGTACGCGACTCGAAAGGAGTCCTCACCATAAGGCTGGGATCATACTTCCAGCGACGAGCGACGCGACGCAATGTTTACCACCCATATCGATCAAAAATCGATATGCCTGATGTGCACTGTCGCTGGTCGCGGGAAGTATGTTCCCGGCCTAAGACGGCGTTCAGACCTCATTCACGGCGCGACGCGACGTTATAATTGAGGCTTCCGCATAGTGACAAAGGTGCGAGCGACGCAAGCGAGCGAGCAATGGGGCTTCACCTTAAAAACTCCACAGCGGCGTCGCCGGCGATCCCACAGAGTGTGATTTCGATTAGAGCGCGGATGCAATTTATAGACTTTCAGTCCATCATTTTGGTGATATTTGATTCCGAAACTGTTGTTTCCACCACTTGTCTGTCCACTTTTATGATTTTCTACTCCCTCGACGCAACCGGGTGTGACACATATCATCTTTATTGTACATATTAGTTCATCTTAACCTCAGGAAAGCAAAAATGAAAATAGTACGTACAACTGATGGTGTTTGCATCATTCTCGGTGGAACACTAGCGTTTTTCAATGAAAACACTAAAAGAAAATGACGAATAGCTAGAAAACTGCAAGCAAAACAAACAAATAGCTCTCAAAACTTTGAATGATGGTGCTGACAGAGTTGAGATCATTCAGAAATTGTTGAATACTGTGGAGAATTGATTACTATCGTAAATTGAGCGCCAAGATTAGCAAAGAAGCTGCAAATCGCTAGCAACTCGCAAAATCGCTTGAAAATCGCAATCGTCTCGCGAATTTCGCCGCGAGCTGGCGATTTCCGACGGGAAAACCCCTTTGCGCCCCCCCCTCTCCATCGCAGCCTATGCGGTGCGGTCGCGTGCGCGGTCAAACTGCGAAGCGCTCCCCATAACTCATATTCGCTCGCTCGCAGAATTACCACTATGCCGATGC
Source organism: Aplectana chamaeleonis (assembly GCA_029168955.1). NCBI lineage: Eukaryota > Metazoa > Nematoda > Chromadorea > Rhabditida > Cosmocercidae > Aplectana > Aplectana chamaeleonis. The sequence goes on from JAPDOI010001135.1 coordinate 116,884, forward strand.
CTTTAGCCTACGTATCGATCAAGCGACGTCGAGTCGCGCCGTCGCTGGGTGTTCACAGTCGTCGTCGCTGCTACGAAAAATTGTCGTGGCTTGCTTCCGAGAAATTGTGTACGTACGCTGTTACACGTAGTCTCCCGGCATTCGCGCAGCGCTCGCACCTGAATACCTGCACGACGCGATTTTCGCGTCGTCGCGGTGTAGGAACTGGTACAACCCGGGTGCCGGCATTTGCGCAGAGCCCAGCGCAGCACTGGATAACGCCTAGCACTGAAAGCCGTCGCGCACTGCAAATCCCGTGGGAGCTGCTATGCGCGACGGTGTCTCACCTGTGTCGCGGCCAAACTACACTTTTCAAAAATGTGCGCGCTGTTTAGCGCCAGCTGGATGGGGCCCTAGTTATGCACCAGCGTTTCGCCGCCGCTGGCTTCCGCGGCATGTCTGCCATTGGTCAATTTCGAATTCTGACCAATCGCAGACGTCCCGCGAAGACCAGCCATGAAAGCAGCAATTCCTGAGGGTCGTGTCAAGACCTTTTTTCCAAATGTCAGCAGGGAAATACTGCAGAAGATAAGAACCAGAGATGAGAAGAGAGCCACAGACCATCTAGACCCGGAGATTGCTGTGCTGGATAATGAGATCAAGCAGGATCTGGATAAGAACAAGAGGGAATGCTGGGAGAAGTTCACTGAAAAGCTGAATTTCAAGGCGGACGGAACTACGACGTGGAAAGTGTTGAGGAAAATTTCCAGAAGGTCCGCTCCCCCGATGAGCTCCGCTATTGAGTTCGAGGAGAACGTCTTCAAATCAGGGAAAGCGGCTGCTTACGCACTCGGCAAGAATTTTTTCATCACACGTACCAAGCGAGGCGTGCAAAACAGTCACGGTTAGAGAGCTGAGCCGGTTACCGGTCATGAACGCATCTGAGGCCTTTACTCTCACACAAGTAGAGAAGGCTGTCAAGGAAATGCGGAATTCGAAGGCTATCGGACCTGACGGTATCTCCCCAGCCATCCTGAAGAAGCTTCCCACGGAACTTCTACCGATGCTTGCGGATATCATTAACACTTCTTTCCGGACCTGCACTCTACCCCAAGCTTGGAAGACAGCCAATGTGATACCGTTGCCAAAGCCAGGCAAGTCCCAAAGCACGGCAAAGAGCTTTCGACCAATAAGCCTGTTATCGCCCGTCGCTAAATTAGCTGAAAAGTTGATCGTGACGGACCTGGCTGATCAAAATGAGCGACAGCAGCATCAGCATGGGTTCAGGAAACTTCACTCCACTACTACAGCTCTATTGGAGATCGTGAGCTTTGCGGTCGATGGGTTCAACATGAGAAAGCCCCTGAGAACGGTGGCCGTCGCCCTCGACCTGAGCAAAGCGTTTGACTCTGTTAACATGGGACTGCTGTCCAAGAAACTGCTCAAGTCGTCGCTACCATCATGGCAGAAGCGATGGATTGCAGCGTTCACTAAAGGCCGCCGTGCTAAGGTTCTGTTCCAGAATCATGTATCCGATAGCATTCCAATAGCAGCCGGTGTTTCGCAAGGCGGAGTGTTGTCCCCTGCCCTATTCAGCCTGTATCTTGAGGACATTCCCGAGCCTCCCAATGATGTGAGGATTGTTATGTATGCCGACGACATCACCATCATGTGCAAGGATCGTGACCTGCAGATAGCCGCTAACAAGATCAGCGCATATCTCGTCGAGTTGAAGCTCTTCCTCGATAAAATGATGCTCACAGTCTCTGCCGCAAAATCCTCTGTTTCAGTGTTCACAACGAACACCAAGGAACACAGTGCCCACCCAGATGTCAAATGGGATGGTGACCTGTTGCCAGCAGCAAAATTCCCCAAGCTGCTTGGCCTTATTCTTGATCCCTCACTGAAGTTCCACAAAAACGCGGAACAGAAACAAACAGTCGTCAAGGCTAGGCTTAATATCTTGAGAGCTCTCGGAGGAACATCATGGGGAAGCAGCCGAGAGACTATATTGAGAACCTACAGAGCAATACTTCAGCCGGCTCTGGAATATGCGGCACCAGTGTGGCAGCACCTGGTGTCTGACAGCTCCTGGAATAAGTTGCAGCGTGTACAGAATGCTGCGCTTAGAATTGCTACCGGTTGTGCAAGGAGCTCCCCGGTGGAGCATCTTCACGCGGAGGCCTGCATATTGCCGGTCAAGGAGCACTGTGAACTCCAGGCACAGCAGATGTATATTAATGTTCTGAGGCAGCCGAATCATCCGTCAAAGAGAATCATGAAGCCCATAAGAGAGAGGTCGATTAGGACGCCGTTCGCCGATGCTCCTCGTAAAGTTGATGTACAGAGATGGGCCGACTCCAACATGGAAAGGCTTCGTCTTCTGCGTGAGGAGCACACCCAGTTTGTTCGAGGATATCTAGCAAAGGCGGCTGTGAACCCTATCTTGGGAACGGTGCCGCCTCGGGTTTGCGAGTCCGAGTCTCAACTCGGCAGACGAGCCAGATGTGCTCTTGCATCGCTGCGCTGTGGTCATTCTATTCTGCTCATGTCTTACGTCAACAAGATCGACAGCAGCCGACCAGACGCATGCCCGGACTGTGGTACTCCCGGACACGACACGGCGCACTTGTTCATGTGCCCGAAGAGACCTACCTCCTTAACAACAGTGGACCTTTGGACGAATCCTGTGAAGGCCGCCCAGTTCCTCAATCTATGGCAAAAACCACTTTGAGGCTGCAGAAGAAGAAGACCAGCGGCAGCGAAACGCTGATGTATAACTAGGGCCTGGCGTGTCGGACCGTCAAGCACTGCACTACGACACCGTGACGCCAGCGACAGACATCCGCCCTGGGATGCAGTAATATGTTCATTTCAAATTTTATTGAATGTAACGACCATCGGCCACTCGAAGGTTTTCCTTTTCCTGAGTAGATTTTTCGTGGATAGCGAATTTCTTTGGTGTATAAAACGTCATTCAGCCACCATCAGTATTCAGTGCCTTGAAAGCCTGCATAGATAAAATTTCAGTCAAATCTAAAATTGAACAAATTATCTCACACACAGCGTAATCAGTTAAAAAGGGGCAGGAGTAGTTAGTAGAGTGTTTCAGTTTTTCTTTGACTTGCAAAATAAATTTGCGAACTCATATTTTATTGAAATCATATTTATTTCTTTAATACTTCTGGTCGTCTTCGCCTTTGCTCATCGCTCCATCGCCTCCACTCTTCTCTACCGCCTCAGACCCCCTTCCCTCCACCCTTGCGCAGCTCAGACCCCCAGTGTGAATATCCACACCCCATACCGTACCCTGGGCAGAACGAAAACAAAGTCCAGCTCCATGTTAAGCACCCACATATGAACCCATTTTAGGTTACAGAACATTGGGCCCAATTATTGAGAGGATATGAAGGTGCACTCTGTCAAGAATATAATGCGTGCATTTGGTGGTGGACGCAATCTAGCGTCAACTTTATTTGCAGGCGACCGGCCGATGGCCGATCACGTCGTTGAGGACTCTCTGTCGCGGCAACGCCGTCGCACACGCCACGAAGTATGCTCAAGGCCTGAGGACTCTTGTTCGCGGCGACCCCGTCGCACCCGCGACGAAGTATTTACTGGGCCTAAGCGCGGCACGCGCGGGAGGAGTGGTGGACTACGAAACTTCTCACCGCGCGGCACGCGCGAGAAACAACTATCCTCTGGTTCTGCCAGATTTATGTTCCCTCGCGCGCTTGTGCGGAGCGAGGGTAGAGGCAGCGAGATATTGTGGGGAGAAGGAGACGCAGCGTACGCACGCAGGCGCACGCGACGAACGGAACTAAATCACACTCGGAAACAGAGAATATGAAGTCTCCGGCGGCACCGCCAGGGCGGTGCGGGCTAAAGTTGGGCCTTAACTGTGACATGCACAGAAATTCCTGGCTTCGGCTTACACTTGCATATACGGTACCGTAGGATAGTATCATAATTCTTTAAAGGCATCGTTCGCGATGAAATTCGTTTTTGAGTTTTCAATGCACAATTGAAGCTCTAGTATCCTAAACAACAGCCACGTTGAGAGAAGCGCGGAAAAGTTACTGAAAGCTGCTTTTCCGGACCACTTTCTCTTCGTTTTCACACCCCATTCGACCAATCAACGCATGAGGAAGGAATAGTCGATCGCTACGAATCGCTGTGTTGACCCATGATCTCCCGATCAAATCCCGTTCATCTTTCTTTCAGCTGATTTTCAAGGGATAAAAGGTTGACCGATATGTGCAGAAAAGACATTCATGACATAATCATATGATTTATTTCATCAAATTCCACACATTTGTACTATATAACTTGCTGATCAATTACTTTCTTTCCTCATTTGGTGAACGGACGCAACACATGATCGACCCAAAGGCCAACCCCCGAACCCAGAAAGACGTTTTCAACTGGAAAAAACTCCATTATGGTTAAATTTTATAACTGCATACTTCGTGAGTGGCCTTATCAAGGTCCACTTGAACGATATAATACAAAAACAAGCATTTGGTTTTCAGCGCGCACAATGCCTTTAAGGCAGTGTTCACGATAAATCTCGTTCTCGAGGTTACAGTGTGAAACAATAAGTTGGCAGATGCTGGAGGGGATAGGGTCGAAGAGTCAGCGTAAACGGGCCAGAGATCGATGAAAACGGCTCTGAAAGTTATGCCAGTGCGCCTACCTCTCCCGGTCCGCCCCCCAATCGGACGAGGTTGTGGCGCCGCACACGTTTCGATAGAAAATTGCCAAGCAACTCTGCCGCGTCCAGCGTGATCGATTCGCGCAGATTTCACGATTAGCGCGCTTGCGGAAATCAGCAGGGCCCATGATTCTCGTCCACGCCCCGTTATTTTAGCTTATTCTGACCGGTTTCCTTGGCTGTTTCTTCACTATTAGTTACCTCACGACCAGAGGCCCATTTTTGGGTCGAACTCAAGTGCGATATTCATCGTGAACACTGTCTTCAATGTTGGAGTGGACCTAAACTGAGAAGCAAGAATTGATTAGAATGGCGAAAACGTTATGATGAGTCGAGCGGTGCCGCTATGGCGGCGCTGGATGGGCGGCACTCGCATCCCACGCGGTGAGAACTTTCATAGTTCACAGAGCATCCAGCGCGTGCCGCGCTTACGGCGATGACTATGAAAGACGCCACAGGCGGCGGCTGGTTTCAATAGTCTATTTGCCCTAGTTATTGTTTAGCAGTTACTTCCTATCGGAATTTAATAATGAGAAGCAGATGCTTGCATTATCTGCCGCATATACTTAATAATTCGTATGTTTTTCTGATATAGCCAACCGTCTCGTAAATATATAGTTTGTTTGCTTCCCTATTCGACAGTTTAGTTCAGTCCCAAAAAAAAAGATAGGATATGCTAGCTGAAGTAATTTAGCTTTGTTTCGGAAAGTAGTGGGAATGACAAAATATTTTTTTAACTTACTCGAAAAGCCGAATGAAAAAAAATTCGAAAAATCATTCGACAGTCCATTGAAAAAGTCGACTTTTTATTCGAAAAGCTCAAAATCCCGAATTATTCGAAAAGTCGAATATTCGAAAAGCTCCAAATCCCGAATTATTCGAAAAGTCGAATATTCGAAAAGTTCCAATTCCCGAATTATCCGAAAAGTCGAATATTCGTAAAGTTCAAAATCCCGAATTATTCGAAAACTCTAGAATTCTGAATTATTCGAAAAGTCGAATATTCGAAAACTCCAAAAATCCGAATTATTCGAAAAGTCGAATATTCAAAAAAAACTGAAAATGTAAAAGTATAGTGACTATTACTACCCTATTATAGCTCACCAAGTAGCTTAAAGCAACAACGCATCGGCCCGCTGGACACTGCTCCTGGGGGTTACCCTTCTCATCCATCCTCAAAGCTATGAAAATGCCGATAACTTTTTCAAGGTAATTCTGGACAACTCTTGAGAGCGTATTAGGATTCGGCATCCAAAAACAGTTCTACATAGGCATATTCCAATAAAAACGACCATCTTCACTGAAAAAGTTTTCTAGTATTTCCGAAATGAACACAACATGTATCCTTAACAACCAAGAGACTTTTTAGTCAACTCATGAGATTGTGGCCAGTAGTAAACAAAGGAAAGCAATCATAGAAGCCAGAGGCACTGGGAACAGAATTGTAGGGAAAGTGAAAAAATCGCATTACCAGGAACTCGAATGAAGAAAAATGACTGTAACATGTAGAAAGATCTGCCATACCGGGCAGAAACTGGTTCTGCGGTTGCCCCTTCGGTTTTTTAGCAAACGCCGCGCGGTTTTCAGTTTCTGTGTTAGTCAATCAATCTATGCTACGGATTATGTCATCGCTTATGATACGAGCTAAGGGCAATATTCACGTAAATTGCAAATCCCAACTTCCCTACTTAAAACAAAGCGTTGGCCAGCATAAGTTATTAGGATCACTAAAAAACAGCGAAAAAACGCACCAAAACGAATAATTTTAGCGAAATATTATCTGTCTTGTAGGATGAACAAGTTCTCTCTGATTGCGACAAATGAATAATGGAGTCAATCGAGTATGGAACACTATATTACGCGGAACAGTACCAGACAGAATCCAAACAAAAAAGAGGAGCAGCAGAGAAATAGGAATTTCAAACGACGGGTTCACAGAAGTTTCATACAAACGGTTCCACTGGCAAAGGATCGACAATGGTCACAAACTCCATTTAGAACGAAATTCATAACGACTGATGTACTTCCAGTTACGTTTTTTATCCATGTGAAATCTCTGAACCGAGTTATGGTGGGTTTCCTCAGCTGGACGGAAAGGTATCCTCTGATTCAGAGCCAAATTTACTCTGTTGCATCGCGCGCTTGCGCGGTGCGAGGATAGAGACAGCGAGAAAGTGTGGAGAGAAGGAGACGCAGCGTACGCGCGTAGACGCACGCGATGAACGGAAATAAATTTCACTCGGGAACAGACGATAAGTGTACCTACCCATCAGGCAAAAATGGCGTTAAGTTTCCGATTTGGCTCAAATTTTTTTCCTAAGGGTCATTAGGAACACTAAACCCGAATCTGAGGCCTGTTTCTCGTTTATCTTAGACTTACTGTAGGTTACGGTAAAAATAATGCTATTTAACTAGCGTAACCTACCTAAGTATTTCGGAAATCGATAACAGACTTCAGGTTTGTACTCAGCACCCCCGAAAACTCCCACAGAGAAATTTTGAGCCGAATCTGAGACGATTACCAAACTAGTCTATACCAACCATAGTTTACCGTAATTTATCAAAGAAAGATAAACGGACGGTCTCGATCGCGGCTGAATTCAGGCACCCTGTCGACGACATTCCTACAAGGTCGCGGTGAGCTTGATTAGCCATGGCTGGTGCCGGGACTCTAGATAGATCCTGCCGTGAAGACACCAATTAGAAGCCTTCAAGGCGGGGTTGGTTTGCCAATGGACAAATTTTCCCAGAGGAGCGGCAGATCATGTCGAAAAATTCGCTCACCTCATAGTGTCATACTCTAGCGAGCCGTCTAATCCGAAGGAGTACGCAGTATTTTTCCGAAAAACTGAAGACGGTACCCATATTCGTGCTCAGCGTCCCAAATAACCCCAGGTTAGGGTGCCTTTTTAATTCGTAGGAGGGCGAATAGTGGAATAGCCCTGAAGGGTACAGGATGAAAGCGAAGTAAAGGGCGTGGTCAACTCCTCCGTCGCCTGATCGGCGGGAATCCCACCACGGCAGAAGGATAAACCACGCCCCGTACTCCCATTTCCCCGAGTGGTCGTCTTCTGGCGCCAAACGATGAGGAGGGTGGGCGGATGGCTCTATCCTACACGGGTGGGGCACCCAGGATTTCTTCACATAAATGAACAGAAACTGATAAAAGATGATGCTACTACCAATCTGCGTTGTTCTGAAAACTCTAGAAATACTTCGATTGATAGCATTACCGATTGGTGGTTCATTTCATGGAGCTATCTTAGGTGGCATCTAGTTTTGCGAGCTGCGAGTTGCAACACATATAAGCATATAGCTAGGTGCTCGCAACGTCCTCGCACGCAAGCTCTCTTGCGACAAAATGGTAGGTGGAATTTCATAATTTTAGCCGCATTGCGAGGACGCAACTCGCAGTGCGAACGGCCGCCGACAAAACACTCGCAAAGGGCTTTCATAAAGGCCTTTCAGAGTGGCGTCGCAGAAAAATTCGCTGTCGCGGCGACGTGGTGAGAGATGGGGGGGGGGGGTGCTACGCAGCGCAGACGGTGCCGCGCGACGGGAGCGAACGTCGCGAGCTGGGAACGACGTGTTGCGAAGCAAATGGTCTCGACCATTTTTGTCGCTGTCGCTATTTGTCGCTGTAGTTTCTTCATATTAGTCAGTGTTGCTTCGTTACTATCTGCCCATTAACTCTCTGTAGAATCATTTTTTGCCTATTTCACTGGATGTTTGCCATCCAGGGTAAATTTCGTAATGGTATTTAATTGTTTATCCAGGATTTATCTCCTCATGTCACTTGATTTGTCATCCAGAATTTATTTCGTCATGGTATTTAATTGGTCATCCAGGATTTATTTCGTCATGGCGTTTAATAATTTTTTGTTGTGGACACCATTATTGTTATGCAAATCTTTTCAGTTGAAGGTGATTCTACTGGTGGTAGTGTCTCCTGGTATATTATTCGAAACCTACAACTCGTTTTTGTTGATCGATTCCAGAATGTCTGAGATTGCAGAACAGGCGAGGGATGGCACGCCAATATGTTTATGCGCTCTGATCGAACCTAAAGGGCAGCGAAGAAATAAGAGACGCTGAGAAAGAAATATGACGCGGCGGCAATCGATAGGCCACGCCTTTTTCACTCGCTCTGAAAAGCGATGCCGCGAAATTTGCAGCGACGCCACTCTGAAAGGCCCTATACTCTTCTTGCACTGCGAGGACACTGCGGTCAGTTTCACCCACACATTGCGAACTGCGAGAAGTATTCTCCCGACTAATTTTGTTGTAGCTCGCACTGCGAGTACTTCCAGAATCATCATGTCTGGTACCAACAAAACGTTTTGTGATGGTTTTTCGTAGTTTCTACTCATGACTGATTCCAGTTTTCCTTACCTGTGATGTCTCCTCTTTGTTTTAGAACAACATTTATGCAAGAAGTGATGCATATCAAAGAAAGTAAAAACTTTCACATAATTTCCAAACTTCATGTTTGTTTCTTTGTACATGTGCGGTAGTTGTTTTGAAGTGCTTCTTCATTTTGCCTCAAAACAGCAGGGTCAAGCATTGTTGTCCCATCTCCGACACTGGCGGCGGACTCCTACAGGAAAAAAAAACGACGATCGCAGTCTCCCATAGGAGCTGTTTTGTCCTGTAGGAACCGAACTAGAGCGAAGCGGTCTCCTACAGAACACGCTGCTGCATCGCTTCCAGAACCCGCGCGGTGTGCGATACGCGAGCACATCGGGTGGAGAGCCGATTCGCCCATTCAGGTTCACACAGGCGCACCCTTCATTGATTGATTGGGGTGCGTCGGAGCCGGAGTTATCCCTTCATCATAAATGAGGGTGGAATCCTGTTGGGACTTCATCCCCCACAGGGATGAGCAGGGTTGCGACTCGACACAACGGAGGGTCGTAAAAATTTGGAAAAACTTTAAAGAAAAAATGAAAATTGGGGGGATCGTAAAAATTCTGGAGCAGAAGGAAATCTACTCCTAAATAGTCAGTTGCGTAGAAGAAGTATGCACTTCAGGCTTTTTAGTTAGTCACTCAAATAAGGCGAAAGAAATTTTCAATAAAGGGTCATGGAAATTTTAAATTTTTTTTGCAAAATTTTCGTGAAGAAGGGGGGGGGCGTAGCTTCGCCGAAAATTGGGTCAACGACCTGCACACAACTCTGATCCCGGACAGTAATTTTTACTGTTGACAACGTTGTAGTGTAAAATTGATGCTTCGATATTGGACAATACAAAAACTGAACTTTTGCTAGATTCCAGCAAACGTTATTTTAAATTCCCTCCAAGCTACCAAACAAGATCCGGTCTCCTACAAGAGAACAATAGAACTCCTACAGGAGAGAACCAGGAATCCTACCGCAGGGGGCATTAGAACTCCCAGTGGACTCCCGTAGGAGTCCGCTGCCAGTGTCGGAGATACAGCAACGCTTGACAAGTTCGAAACGATTTGAAGAAGATTCAGTACCGATACAATACCGCGCTCCACGGCTACTCGTACCCCGATTTAATTTGACACTGACCCATACTCAGCCCGGATTCAGGTTCCCGCACTGCTCGCAGCTCGCAGACTCTAAAAGGTAGTTGCGAGAGTTTCCGGGCCACGCCCCCAACCTCTTGCACTGCGAGCAACTCGCAGAACTCAAGATGCCACCTTAGCGGGGGAAGCACTGTTGGATCACATTTGGCCACGCCCATTTTTCCGCGCCGCAATGACTCTCCCGATTTTGGCAGGGGAGGGAAACCCCGGATAGGTACTCTGACAGCCATCGTTAGCGAAGGCGTTAAGCATCCCGTTGATCGAAAACAGCACATATGAACGCCGTCGAACAACGGTCGGGTGAACTGGATGCTAAACAACTGATAACGTCACTGAATGGACGGGGCAACCCTCCGACGGCGAACGCGACACTGAACGGGATGCTAAACCATGAGACACAATCGATAACGCCAGATACGACACTAGGCGACCCTCCTATGCCATCCGCTATGCACCCACCTGGCCACTAACCAGGTGATCATCGAAAATTAATCAATCAATCGTACGAATGCTCCGCCTCTAGCCTGCTCCCAGGATAGAGCACCCATATTGGTGCAGAAGCAGGCAAGTTCAAGCACTCGCATTCCACTTAACTCGAAGGCAGAGCCCGAGGAGTGCGAACTTGACAATGAAATGAATCGGTCTAGCCCCCGAGACGGCTCGTATGTAACGCTGGTTTGATTTTGGCTTCAACGTTACGCCGGAGCCGTCTTCTGGCGGCACTGCGCACGCGACCCAACACGCATTGACTCACGCCACCTCCGGTTTCGAGCTCCTCCTACTGATTCTTCAAATCGGCGGCCTTCCGACCCAAAGTTCCCGAATCTCTTACGGGGTCGCAAACGAGTTTTTGCCAGAGCCAGAGCACGTGCTCAAATTTAGCACGGCACGGCAAAATGGTCGTGGCCAAATGCATCGCGCCATAGTCCCCTCCCGCTTGGATAGCACCCATTTAATTTCTCTTGAATCCTGAGAGCCCCCCCCCGTCTAGGATAACGCCGGGCGGATGGGAGGGAAGGGCTGGGCACTGTTGCCAACGCCACAGTTGAAAGCATTTGGCACGTAATGAAAAAAATCTGCTTACTTGGGTGCTATGTGGGAAGGGGGGGGGGCACTGTTGTATCGCAATTAGCCCCGCCCATTTTTCCGTGCCGAAATGACTCTCCTGATTTTGGCAGGGGAGGGAAACCCCGGGTAGGTGCTTAAATTTAGTGCGGCACAGTAAAATGGGCGTGGCCAAGTTCATCGCGCCATAGTGCCCCCCCTCCCTTCCCACATAGCACCCTTACTTGAATCGAGCGCAATAACACCTTTTGTTATTTATGAAAGTTACCTCATGCAAATGTTATGAAAAAATGACGGAGACGAGAGAGAAAAAATAAAAAAAAAACAAAAAAGTAACTTCTAAAAAATGCTCACTTCATGAGAGTGACTGCAGCTGCTCGAGTATAGTACAGAAAAAAGTACCTCACGTGAGTCGCTTGTCCAGATCCGAAAACAAGCAAAACTCTCCGAAAACTTTCTTTCCGACGGACGAAGCTCCTCGCGGATATTAAAGGACGGCACGTTCGCCGTGGAGCACGTTATGCGCCAAGGAGCAACGCTTGCAGACAACAGCGGCGGGTGGTAGTATAGAGTTTCATAGCCAATCATTCATTCAACGACTTTAATAAAGAATAAAGAATCATAAATAAGTATGTGACTTAGATTCTTTCGCATACTAAAGCAGTGAAAAGTTGAGTTGAGTTGGAACAAAGGAGAGATGTGGGAGAGGGGTTAAAAATATGAAACCACTTATAGCAAGATTTTTCCCCACGAATCACTTAACCTCTTGTTTCGCAAAGACCTGAGGTCCTAGCTTCCAGGGACATAGGGCTGGAATCGTACTTTCCGCGACCGGTGACACTGCACATCAGGCATATTGATTTTCATTCAATATTGATGGTAAACACTATTTAGCGCCGCTCGTCGCTGGAAGTATGATCCCGACCTTATTGTAATAGTATACCGCGTTCGCAGTTACAACCCGTCACATGATTTTTTTACTATAGTGGAAGCTCGTTCGTCTCTTGTAGTAATCTGAAATCGTTCACCAGATCTGAAAAGTTCCCTAGCGGAACCCTGCTCAGTTGCTAAGCACCAAAGCTCTGAGCTATGACTCAGGCGTCCGAGCCCCGAGCCGCCTGACAGTTCGGCTTATGTTTCCTTAATCTCCGGGCCACTGCCGTTGCTGTCCGGGCAACAGCTGTTGCTGTCCAGGCTCCTCCAGTTCGCTCGGACGGCAGCAGCAGTGGCTCGTAAAGCAACAGCAGTGACCCGGAAAATGCGGAGACTCGAGCCGAACTGTCAGGCGGCTCGGGGCCGCAAATCGCCTGAGAAGCTCTGCGGCATTAGAAAAACTCCTATTCGACTTCTCAAATTCAAGATCGTATTTTTCACCGAACTTCGTCCAGGGTGTTTTTCTGTGATGCTGACCGTGACGTCAATTTTTAAAAATTTTTCGCAGAATTGCAATAGGTGAGCGGAGGTTCGTTCTAAAACTCTTACTTGATTGAAACTCTGCACAGAGTTTTTTTTAAAGCTTATTTTAGTACGGTTTTTTTGAAACATGACAGAGCGAACGAATTTCGAACAACTTCGTTAGTTTTTTATTTCTAGGATAGGGCTTGCCTATAGCTTCAGGGAAAGTTTTGGAAAACTATGTATAGACTTTTGACTTAATCGGTTGGCTTTCGCCTGACGCGGTCATTCCGCATCTTCACCGAGGTGTGCCGTCCAAGTAGTCAGCCGTGTCCATTTTTCACGGCCTTCAGCCACAATTTGAACACATTCCATCCAGCTGTCACTATTCCATTTCCTCCGAAACGAAACATCGCGCCTGAACTGTCTTTCGATGCCAAGTGACTTCAAATCCTCTTTAACCACATCCATCCAGAACTTCCGCCTAAGCCCAGGTGGCCGTTTCCAGACAGGATTTGGAAGCATTCCTAAAGCGTGTTGTACGAGACGACCCGGCGTTCTTCTTAGTATATGCCCGAGCAGTCGAAGTCGACTTTCCATTGCTGCTTGAGATGGCTTTAGGAGATGCTGGCACCTCCCTCGTGTCAAGTGTTGATGTACTGCGTCGATTTCCTTGTAAAGGTCTTCGTTATGGCATACAGGCGGCCAGAAATATCCAAGCAAACGCCTAAAAAGCTTCCTCTCCGTGCAATCCAACCTTTCCATCTGCGTCTTCGGTGCTGCCCACGTCTCCGATCCGTACATCATGATAGGGCGAATAGCGGATAAGTAGACGCGCAACTTGACATCCTTCGCGATGGTGGTAGACCACAAGCACTTGGTTAGAGAATTAAATGCAGACGTCGCACATCGTTGTCGAATATCCGCTGCATAACTACCATTGTTCTTCAGCAAACAGCCCAAATAACAGGAATCGTCCACCAGTTCGATACGTTGTCCGTCCACACAAACTCCCGTTGAAGGCCTCTGAGAGACCCACATCTGCTTGCATTTGTCGGGACGAAGACGAAGTCCATAGGCTGCGGCATACTTTGAAACGAGGTTCACACACCTTTGCAGCTTTGCGTTGTTTTCAGCGAACAACACGTCGTCGCCGTACTCCAGGTCGACAAGCGAGCGTCCTGATGGTGTTAGGATCACATCCGCAGAAAACTGTTCTGCAACTCTACGCATGATGTCATCAACGGCGAAGTTGAAAATAGTAGGTCCTGCAACGGCTCCTTGCCTTACTCCTGTTTTCACCTCAAAAGCTGACGTAAATCCGACATGTGTACGAACTGCTGCTGTTGTTCCTTTGTTCATGTCCTCGATTAACCGAATATACTTTTCCGGGACTCCATCTGCTCACAGAGCATTGAGCAATCGATCACGATGAGGAGAGTCGAACGCGGCTTCAAAGTCCAAAAAAGCAAGCTGTAATGGCTTCGAATACCGCTGCCCTGATTCAATTTTTCTTCTCACGACGAACACTTGGTCGATGGTCGATCTTCCAGGTCGAAAACCGGCTTGCTCATCTCTGGTCGTTCTTTCACGATGTTTGATAAGTCGCTCGAAAATGATACGTTCTAAAACCTTGTACATGACACGAAGTAGAGAGATTCCTCTGTAGTTCTTAGGATCCGTGACGGATAGCTTCTTGTGAAGAGGTACGATGATCGCATGTCTCCACGAATCGGGTATCCCTTCGCTCATCCATATAGCACGGATGGTGTTGGTCATTTCACGAATCCCAGACGGAGGAAGAGCTTTCAGCATTTCAGCAGTGATGTTGTCATCTCCACCTGCCTTTCCATTCTTCATTTTCCGGACACAATCCAAAACTTCAGACTCAGTCGGCGGTTCCTCACTGACATCGTAATGTGCTCTCTGAACATGCGGGAGCTCAGGTACTGATGGCGCTGGACGATTCAGTAGTCAACTGAAGTAATCCTTCCATATTGGCAGCGTCGCATCGCCAACTGCAACTCCATTGGTAGTGTTCAGGACAGGAGAACATCTCTTCATCTTCCCGCTATAGTGTCGCAGCAACGTGTAGGCTTTCCTCGGATTCTTCTCCTCCCAAGCCTTCTCGAACTCCTTAGCTCTACACGTCCATTCTCGTTCGCGGTCACTTTGAAGCTGCCGACGCAACTTCCTCCTCAGACGCTTCTCCTCCACGAAGTTTCCTGCAGTTCGGAGAGCACATACTCTGTTGTAGGTAGATGTTGTTTCCTCTTAGATGTAGGCGAGCTTCTTCTTGGGCTGTGCAACCGGGAGTGCCTCTTTCGAAGCGTCCTGGATGCACTTGACAAAAGAATCCGCGTCGCAAAGTTACTTCTTAGTCCGTACTCCGATGTGAATAGAAACGCGTTGTCGAAAATTCCTTCTGCACTCTTCATCTTTGAAACTTGTCATGTCAATACTCTGGAGAGGCTGAGCCCCTCGCTTCCTCTTATGAATCCTCGCAGTGAAGTTCAACAGAACAGGACGGTGATCCGAATCGAATGCGACATCCCACACAGCTCTAGATCTTCGAATGTCCGATACTGGAATATTCCTCGTCAGGACATAGCCAAGCTGTAGTTTCAAAGTTGTCATCTTCCGCTTCCGCTGCTCTTCTGGAGATAGCTGGGTTGGTCCTTGCCACGTAAGCTGATGGCGGCGATGATTCCTCTTGAATGTCGATGCAATAATCAGACCACTGCGTTCACAAAAGTCGACAAGGCGGTAGCCATTGTCTGATGTTTGCTCCACTGGGTAGAACCATTTACCGAGTACTTCGGATTCGTGATCAAGTCCCATCTTCGCATTTGCGTCAATCCCCACGACAACAGCATGTTGACAATGTATCCTGGCCAGCAACGTACTTAGTTCCTCATAAAACGCATCCTTCGAATTGTCTTCGGCGGTTTCAGTGGGCGCATGAGCACTCACTATCCACAGATTGAATCCTCTGTGATCCCGCAGTCGTACGAATGCATTCCGGCACGTCGTTGAGCCGAACTCCTTGACTATACCATTGAAATCCTTCCTTACAGCTATTGCACAGCCTCCCACTCTCCTATCGTCAGCGTTACCGCAGTAGATGGTCTACTCTCCGACGCTGATGACGCGTCTATCCTTGAGGCGGTTGTCCTGCAAAGCAGCAAACGGTGCATGTAAATAGCTCAGAAGTCTGGATAACGCAGTTTTTTGGATATCACTCGACAGCGATCGACAGTTCAGGGTAGCGAAACTGTGGCTTGTGACCAAAGACTCCATGAACTCCCTAGGTACGGATCGTAAGGTGTTATGGACCAGAGGCCTTGGTGTGCCGGACGGCGACACTTTTATGCAATGTACAATGTATAGAGGATTGTAGATACATAGGTCTGTGACTCTACATAAACTGTCCATGTTCAGAATTTCCCGAAAATTTGCTTAAAGGCAGTGTTCACGATGAAAATCGTTTTTCAGTTTCCCTGCCTATCTTGGAAACGGCCCCATGCTGATTCCAATGATGTCTCTGAAATCGTACAAGACCCTCTGGGAACGGAGTTATGGTCCCTCAAAAATTGAGCTAAGGAAACATGGTGGACGAGTTGTCGGAAGCTTGTAACTTCCGTCTTTTGCAGCCGATGTATGCGAGCTATACATACGGTAAACGGTCACTCTGGCTGGTCTGAGATGCTTTCAAGGATGCGAGCGTTCTAGTACAGGATGTAAGAGTCTATCGGCTTAGCTATCAGCCATTTTTCGGTGCTTCGAACGCGCGGGAATTCTGCGGTGTAAGTCGTCTACTTTATTATTATCACGCATTTGCCTTATGTGAGTGTAATAAACATATACATATACATATATACTTTCACCCCATAACGAAATCAACCATTATTCCTCCTCTATTGCATATAGTAAAAGCGTTCGGCAGTTGACCTTTTCTGCTTTCCCACACTTAGGCACGGCTCCTGGGTGCTCAGGAAACGTGAAGCCTTATAGGCGATAAGCTTCGTGGCGGTATTCGAGGTGTCTTTGATGAGCGCCATAAGTTCGCCGATGTCCAACCTGTTCGTGTTCCCATGCGCCACCTCCACTGGCTGGGGCCACCGAAACTAACTTTGCTCCGTTCCTGATCAGGGCACTCAGCCATATCGCGTGGTCGATCTTCTGCTTTGTGGTAGTCCCGACCAGAGCTCACACTTGCAGTCCGATTGCTGACTAATGAGCCGATTTCAACCATACTTAGGTATACCAGGAACACCGATTCCGTCATGGGTTGATAGACTTCCTCTGAGTCAGGGACTCGCTTCAAAATAATCGAATCACTTTTTTTTTCTAATTTTGTGGTGCTACCACCGAAGCAGTATACCGCATGTCTTCGAATTTTCTCAAAGCCGTCGAACTTCAAACGTCTGAAATATTTCCAAACAACCACTTGTAATGTGCAGACTCAAGAATGGCTTGGCACCCACGTAATTTAGTCTGACTTTCTATCACGCCCGAGAAAATAGCTAACTAAAAAAAAACAAAGGAAAGAATTATGCTCCCAAGTGTGCACAACACAGAATATTTAACAAAATTTATTAAGCTAAGCGTGAATTTAGAAGGAAAACACCAGGCAGAGATGAAACTGTGGCTCTGCCACCCTTCGATGTTAAAGGCAGGGTTCGCGATAAAAACAACTTTTGAGCTCTCTTTATGAGAATGTAGATTTGGCCACCACAAAAGTAAAAATACGTGAAAAAACCCGGAAATTCGCGGGGAAAATGCTCAAAAACACAGTATAACGGCTAATTACCGGTGTCGGCCGGCCCCCTAATTAACGCGATTTTCATTAATGCTCGCTTATCCGATATTAATTTCGCTGTTAAAGCAATCAGTGGCCTTCAGAAATGTTCAGAAATTAGTTTAAAAGCAGAACAAAAGTTGACAAAACAGGATTTTAGCCAAATCTCGATAATGGGGGGCGGGAGGACACCAAGCCATAACTTGCTCCTGAGCGTTTTTTCTCCGATTTTTTACTTATTTTCACTTTTGTGATGGCCAGATCTACCATTCCATGGGTACAGCACAACAACCGATTTTATCGATAACCCTACCTTTAAGGCCGTAGTGATACACCGGCGGGACGCTGCGGAAATAGCAAGACATCTACCACTTATGTGCGTCCCAACTGTGCTGAGGCATGTCATAAGAAAGAGTTGTCCCAGAAAACGCGCTGGGAAGACCGCACCGAGAAGTCATACACGCCGCGGTACTGTATACCGTATCCTGGCGGGACCTACCCTGTTGGACATTTGCCAATTTCCATCAGCTCATTATTTTTCACATCTAAATTTGTAGAAATATCACCAAAACGACGTAATGAACTGCTATGACAAGAGCGATACATTTCTCAAAGACGCAACATTGCAGACGAGTTTCTGATTCTCGCGGCATGTGGCGGAAATGTCATCGCGGGACGTTTTAATTCCGCTGGTGTATAACTAGGGCCTAAGCCTTGAGGCGGAGTAGAGAAATCTGGAACCTAATCAGGGGCGGCATGCGTGAACGCTGCGAAGAAGGTCAAGGAGCCGCTCCGCGCCCCATGCGCTCAGCGTCGAGCCACGAGAAGGCCCCGGTGCATGGCATATACATATTGGTGAACCGAGGAAGTAAACACACTTTCCACTGCAAACCCTACGCGCGCATCTCTGTCATCCCAGTCGTGTTTACTTGCAGTTAATTAGATGCACGGGATGACGAAAAAAGCCGCTTGGCGTAGAGTTTGCTGTAGAATGTGCATTTACGTCCGCGATACACCAATATATGCCATGCGCCGGGATCGTCCCGTGACTCGACGCTGCGCGCATAGGACGCCAAGCGGCTCCCTGACCAAATCGCTGGCTCCCAGAATCCATTCGCAACTAAATATTCCCGCTAGTTTTCAACTTCAGACCCCCATCTTTAAGCTGCAGTTTATTGAACCCTCTATTGAAAAATCGACTCACATGGGGCTTACCTGAAATTCAAATTTTTCATGACTCAGGGTCCCTCACTTTCAAGGTATTCGCCAGGACCAGTTTTTTATGATTTTTGAACCCAATGGAGTATTTTGGAACAAAGTTTGGTGGTTAAGAATTTTTCGACTAGGTCCGGACATGCACGATTTTCCTGATTTGTGCGCAACGAAACAGTGTTCTAAGGCGGTTATACCCTTGCGATGTGGTTAACTGCGGTTCTGCAAAAGTTTTATGTTGTAGAAAAACTTGTTGGCATCCGAAAGCTACTGCGAAGTCAAAGAAAACTTGGAAACCGAAGAAGTTTCTCGTTGCGAGCGGGCTGCGTCATTTTTAACGGTACCTTGGCGAACTGTCCACTTCAAGCGACCCTCTTGGCTCTTGTAGACAACCTAACGGACTCCGCTTAGAATGTGTTGAAGTACTTACAAAGCGGTTTTAAATACAACTAAAGCCACCCCCAGTGCTGAATCTGGAGAGGAAATCCAGGCAAACGATTCCGAGCTTAAGTATTTCCGTCAGTTTTCAACTCAATCTTCGAAGTGGGGTAGTTTTTTTTTGAACCCTCTATCGAAAAATAAGTTCATTTTTAAGTTTGCCTAAAAAACAATTCTTCTGTTAGAACCCGATTACAAAATTAGCAAAAAATTGGAATTTCGGATAGGCCCAGAGTGATTTTTCGATATAGTTTAAAAAAAAAAAAACTACTCCAGCTCGAAGATGGGGGTCTTAAAGGCAGTGGTCGCGATCAAATATGCTTGTCGTCTTTTTCTCTCTAATCCCTTTTCTGGGTCTCGAGTAGTAGGACCTATAAGAAAAAATCGCTGAAAAAACACTGTTTTGGGCCAAATTTGAAGCCTGAACTTTCTTGTCTTTAGATGGTGGACGAGCCCACTCCACATCATAGGCATCGATGACCTCTTTTATCAAAAACATCAGCTGGCTTGAAATTGAATTTCAATCAATGAAGCTTCGGATTTATGCACACATCTAGTCAAAAACATTGACTGTAGTTCTTTCTTTGATTGCTCAACTGCTTTTATTAGGTAAATTTGCATTTACTTCTCCCTCTCAATGCCGATGATTTTTGTCTGCTCGGCATGAGACTGCGATCTTTTTTATCGGCGCTGTGCACGTGTGCACGAACTGGCATCTTTGGGGCCTAGGAACTCTACTTGTAGTCCGTTTGTCACTGCGCTACCTTCATAGTTTTCCAGCTATTTTTGATCTGAGCTGATTTTTGTAGTTTTTCCGATAACGTTTTTCATCGTGACCACTGCCTTTAAGTTGAAAACTAGCGGAAATTGTCCACGTGCGACTCTCCACAAATCTTGGCATGTTGATTGACACTTATGGTATTCGTTGGTTCAAGCGAGACCAAGATTGTTGAAACCTTTCTATAGCGGAAATATTTGCTCTTTATAATATTTCAAGCAGAACTGGATGGGTTGTCTACAAGAGCCAGGAGGGCCCTCGAAAGAGTAATTCTCCTAACACTTTCATGTTTTTAGCATTCTAGAAGCTCACGCTTATTACCGCTTCTTACACTAATACTCCAAAACACAATCGATTGAAACAAGCTTAACATGTAATCTGAGCTTTAGTTGATTGGGTCACCAATAATCACGTCTACCTAAAAAAATCGCGAGTCTCTAATCCCTTTCTTTGGTGTCTCTAGGACTTTGACGACCCCCTCCTTGCGGTAATCGCCCTGCCCGCCCCCCCCAGACCATATTCAGGGGTGACCTTTCGCGCCCTTTCAGCAGGCAGCCCAACTAGTGGCAGGAATTCAAACTAGGTGATCTCTCTCGACAACTTGATCTCTCCGTCGCTAAATTTTCTCACACTTTCGTTTTCTTTGTGCTGCTGCGTCTACTAAGTTTCGAAGCAAAGAATTACCGAGAACCCCATTTCCTGCGTACTCGCATTCTCAGAAAAATGAAAACAAGTTACTTGTAATATAAAAGGCAGAAAACAAGTTACTTGTAACGTATCTGAGCCGATGTAAGTTACTTGCGACTTATCTCAGGTCATTTAAGTTACATGTAACATATCGGCGGGATACTGCGTGGGGTGCGCCTCCGATATGTTACATGTAACTTAAATGACTTGAGATAAGTCGCAAGTAACTTACATCAGCTTAGATATGTTACAAGTAACTTAAATGACTTGAGATAAGTCGCAAGTAACTTACATCAGCTTAGATATGTTACAAGTAACTTGTTTTCGATTTTTGAGAGGACACTGCGTGAAGTGCGCCTCCGATATGTTACATGTAACTTAAATGGCACAATATAAGTCGCAAGTATTTTAAATCGGCCAAGAAGATATTTACCAGGGGGATGTACGACGCACTCGCGGGGTCAGGCTTAAGACTGGCGTTACTGTTGGTTCAATTACCCAAGTTTGAGGTACTTGACTCCCCACCAGCAGGGAAGACCGTGCACAGAATTTTGTTGCGTAGTGTGTTGTGTGGGACGCGCCCTCTGTGTCGCGTGTCGTCTGCGTCACGTGATGGCCACCCATAGTGAAAATTCGAATGTAAGTTAAATGTAACATAAGTGTAACTTACATGTAATATAAGTTTAACTTACATGTAATATAAATGTATGTTACATGTAATATAAATGTAAGTTACTTGAGACATTCAAGTTAGTTACATTTATATTACAAGTAACTTGTTTTGATTTTTCTGAGTTGGCGCCCCGCATGCTTTCTACGGCGTCCTTTGCATCGCTTTTGAGGTCCTTCACCCTTACCCTGATGTCCTTCGCCCTTTCCTCGACGCCCTGCCCACTCTCGGAGCCCATCCCACTGAGGTTGTCTCCATATGCCGAATAAACAGTAAAAGGCAGTGTCCACGATAACAACCATGTCGGATTTTTTGGTGGAGAACGGCAGCTGCGGGGCCTACCGCAACCCTAACGTTGAAAAAACTAAGAAAAATGAGCTCGGAACGGTCCCCTACGGCCCCAAAGTCGGACACCCGTCAGCTCGTCACGCCCAGATGCACTTTCCACGCCCACCGACGTGAACAAATGAATGCTCAAGATTGTGAGATGAGCGATGGCTTCCGATCAATAGCCCTGTTCTTCCCTTCATTCTCAACTTCTCTCTTTACTCAGGTCAGCTCGCAGACATTGGCTGCTAAAGACGGAAGTTACAAGCCTCGGACAACTCGTCCACCATGCTTCTCTAGCTCAATTTTTGAGTGACCATAACTCCGTTCCTAGAAGATCTTGTACGATTTCAAAAACATCATTGGGTCAGCATGGGACCGTCTTCAAGATAGGCAGAAAAGCAGAAAAACGATTCTTATCGTGAACACTGCCTTTAAACAATGACATAGAGAATTAGACACATACATACGTACTCACACACACGCATTCACAAATTTAGCAAAACATATGTAGTACGTAGGATGATTACGTGATAACATTGCGATTCCTGGGGATCGACTCTTCCTTTCTCAAACATCGATTGATGAAATTTTGGTCAAAAAAACGAACGTCTTACAGTGATTTTTGCGGGTATTTCAATATGAGTGTTCTACAAGGTACTAGAGCTCCCATGATATAAGGCAAACTCAAAAACAAAATCTATCGCAAACGATGCCTTCAAATACGTGGTTCATTACACAGTGACAGATTCTCGAAATTCACGAAGCAACTACAATATTGATAGCAGTACGGTTCATCTATCAATAAATAAATGTATTGATAATCAAAAGACGTATTCTTCAACCGTATTCGGAGTCATCACCATCCCATTCCATCATTGAAATTTCTGAGATAGATATCTCTTGAATTCGCTCCACCCCCAATACGTCCCGCAACATTTGTGTATCCTGAAATTTTTCATTTGAAATCGCCTTGTTCACTGCTCATGGATTAGTGCAGCTAGACTCTGATTTTTTCAAAGTGAACTCCTGGTTTCGATTTTCACAGCGCGGAGCGGTGGCTTTTTTGTCGGAACCTCCTTATCACTAGCTATATTTCACCGAGGGTTACCGCTCCGCTGCTGGCGATAATCGAAACCCTTAGGTCACAAGGGGTTTGCCAGAGTCTACGTATAAAGCGGCTACTGAGTTCGACACACTCCATGTGAGAGCTCAAACGTGGGATATAACCGAACTCGCAGAAGTTCCACGGGTCGAACTATCTAGCAGGACCTGCGAGTTGCAGGAGTGAAGCGACGAGGCTTGAGAAAAGTGTTTTCTCCACCTACTCAGACAATGGGAGTGACCGACCGCGGACATGTTCCGTACCGACCGCGGACAGGTTGCGTACCGACAGCGGGATGGGCCACGTTTGGAACGCAATTCGCACGCGGTCGGCACGCAAATTAGCGCGGTCTATACGCACGGCTACGCGGTCAGTACGGAATGCCACGCGGTTAGTACGCATCGCCACGCGGTCGGTACGTCTTGCCACGCGGTCGGTACGCATCGCCCTCGCGGTCGGTACGCACTGCAACGCGGTTAGTACGCATTGCCACGCGGTCAGTTGGACCGCTTTTCAGATACTGACAGCGGTGGGAGCGCATCGCGAGGCGGTCAGTACGCAATGCCACGCTGTAGGTACGCATTGTCGCGCGGTCGGTATGCACTGCCACTCGTTCAGTACGCACTGCCACGTGGTCAGTAGGTCTTGTCACGCTGTTGATGCGCATTGTCACGGAGTCGGTACGCATTGTTGCGCTGTCGGTACGCATGGACACGCTGTCGGGACGCATTGTCACGCGGTCGGTACAAATGTTGCTCGTAGGATTGACCGCGGTTAGTACGCACTCAACCGCGGAAGGCTCTATTTTATCACGCTGTCAGTACGAAACATTTTTGAAGACGGCCGCTGTTAGTACGCATGCACGTGCGGCAGGTATTCATTGCTTCCAATAAAATGGCGCTCTTTCGAAACGCATTAATACTCGGATGCAGGGTTTGTAAAAAGAAAAAAAGGTTTTCATCACGAAGGTCAGTATCTGGTCCCAAATAATTGGAAATAAGCAAACGTTGGAAGTAGGGGTGGGGCTTGGGGTAACGCACGAACAAGTTGAAACAGCCCAAAACAGCTGGCTTTCAAACAGCGAAGGACGAGCTTTTTCAATCAACAACATCTAAAGTCTAGTTTGCTTAGAGACAGCAGACACGCTCAAAAATGGTATCGATTTTATGACATATATCAAAGGTTTGGAGCTGGTTGTATTGGGAACTGACGAAAAAACGGATAACGGTTAATTTGTTATCAGGTGAAAGTGGACGAGTCTTACGGGCCAAAGTGGCCGCATTAGTACTATCAATCTGGACGAGTTTGTATTTTGGGGCGGGGTTGCAGAGATTTTTCGATTTGTATTGCTGGCATGTAGTAGTTTTGACTCGTTTTTTGACGCTCCCAACGGCGTGAGCAGTTTAGTAGGAGCCATGCGACATCAGAAACGTAGCTATCTCAACAACTTTTTCGAGCGTGTCTGCTGCCTTCAAATGAGCCTGGTCGGAGCAAGCAGAGGAGCGATCGGTCATTGCAAAATAAGGATATCTTGACATGATAAACCCAATACGCCCTTCTTCAATCGGCTCTAAATGAGGGAGCTAGGTCCCTGTCAGAATTGGATGAAAAAATCGCCGTAACCCGCCTTGGCCGACCCGGTCGAAACGTATGAAAAGCATGGACGATGGAGGTTGCAAAAAACCCTCCGGGTCGCATTCGCCATCAACCCGCCGGGAAGTAGAAGGAAATATGAGGTGAAATTCCAGTACGAAATGCCCGCTCCACGGCCACCTCTCGCCTCTCTTGGCTTCCCTCGCGACCGCCGGAGTTTTTCGCATCGGATCGCTGGAGAGTACTCGCTTCTCGATAGAACCTTTATCTTTCCGCAGTGATATCGCTACGTAACACAGTTTGCATTTCCATAATACACAGTGTAAGATGGGTTGATCTGTTCCTCTGCCGCGCGCAGTATCAACCCTTCCGTTTCCCTTCGACGTCCCTCGGCGGGTTGTTGGCGAATACGTTTTTTCCACCCCACCTCATTCATATCTTTCGTGATTATCGACCGGGCTGGCTACGGCGATCGGCCAACTATGATCGAGGCCCTAGCCGTTTCAAGCCTACCGCGTGTTTAGCTCAAAATCGCCCAGCCGCGATCCAGCTGGAGAGGTTTGGTTTTGTTAATTTCATGTTAATGAAAAACAAGGTGCACACTCAAGCCGCTTTGTGGCGCACTTGTAGGCGTGTATTTTGACGCATCGAATGATCGAATAGTTGCCAAATGAGTACTTAGGTATTATCGTTCCTCGAAACCCAGTCCGGTTCCACACACTTTCACCTGCGTCGGCACAACCCCAGTTGTGTCCAACACAGTTTCCGCGGCGCTCGGCGCACTCCCAGTTGGGTCCAGAACACTTTCCCCGGCGCTAGGCGTACCCCTAGTCGGGTCCCGCACACCTTCCCCGGCGCCTGGTGAACTCTCAGTTGGGTCCCGTACACCCTCCCCGCCGCTTGGCGCACTCCTGAGTCCCGCACATTCTCTGGTCATCGGTCAACGGTCTCTGGTCAACTCTTAGCCGTTCATTATTATGTATGATAACTATGTTTGGCATTGGGAGGTCAGCCGCGTTAAATCGTTTCGCCTTGATTGCACGTCTTTTCTCTCGTAAAATTACTTATTTTTACACCATTGGTGTCCAGATATTCACCTTCATGATGAAAACTCAGTACTCTTTTTACTACGAACGCTTCTTTTAGGCATAATGCGCGCCATTCTAATGGGAGTAATGCATACCTGCTGCGTGCTTATCAACCGTTGTCATTTTTCAAATAAGACTTTCGTGTTAGGAGGAATTTTACTACATTTCCTCAGCCTAAGATGACATTTCTTCTATGTATTTTACAATATTCCGTTTCTACTCTCGCACTTCCTTCCTTTGTCTTTTTCCTTATCCTTCTATAAAAAATTCAATTTATTTTTATTTATTTATTTGTGGACGCACACATAGTGCACGTGTATGAAGACATCATAACATCAATACCGTTAGATACATACGCCGGAAGCATTCTTAAATGCTAAATGGAAGAATTCAAAATGGAACATAACGATTAAGGATAAAACAGAGGATAAAACTAAAAAAAATGGTTATAAAAGTAAGACAGACTACAAAACACTGGGATCTCTACGGCGAGTTAGAGCAGATTACCTGGTGAACTACTTTTTTGAAGGAATTGAGATTCAAACACAAAGCGTCTCTATTAATCAAAAAATTTAACGTTGGAACTACTCTATTACAGAAAAATTTTGACCTGACCTGCATCCGAGATATTTTCGGTCTGAGCTTTTGTGTGTTTCCTCTTGTGCGTGAATTCGCAAAAGTGAAAAAGTCGGATGATCGGAGTGAGACCTTGCGAGTAATTATTTTGTATGACATGACGAGATCGTTGCGTTTTCTCCTACTTTCAAGACTTCGTAACCCGAAAACTTGCCTTCTTACCAAACCATTGGGTATAAAACGATAATCTACACCACTGCAACGTAAGGCAAGTTTTCTCGTGAAATTATTTTGCACACTTTCCAAAGCAGCAATGTCCTTTTTTAAATAGGGATTAAACACCGTGGTACCGTTTTCAACCAGTGGTCTAACATAAGATTTGTATGCTCTGATAAGGATTTGTGGATCTTTTGTCTTAAGTGCTTTGAAAAGGTTGTAAGTCCTATGCATTGCCTTGGAGATTATGGATCTGTAATGCAAGCGGAAACTTAGTTTGCCGGTAATAATAAAGCCTAAATCTCGTATTTGTTCAACACAATTCAAGGTTTTTTCATCCAGACTATATGAAGCTTCCACTGAACCAGACCCGATAGCAAGAACATGCGTTTTTTCAGGAGAAAGCGGTAAATTCTTATTGATAGACCATCGCTGAACCTCATCTATTGCGCATTGTAGAGCTTCCTTGTCTTCAGTGTTACCGATTACTTTGTAGATTTTGACATCGTCAGCATACATCAGACACTTCACGTTAAACGAAGAGATGATGGAAGGAGTTCAAAAGTGTAAAGCAGAAACAGCAATGGAGATAGGACACCACCTTGTGGGACGCCACTGAATACTGGGCAGATTTCTGAGTAATCTTTCCTCACCCTGACCTGATATGTGCGATTCGTCAGAAAACTTTGCATCCATTTAACAACCCTAGGGTGAATTCCTACAGATTTTAACCTATGTAATAACTTATCATGCGGTACTTTATCGAATGCTTTAGCGAAATCAAAATATATAACGTGAACTTGTTTACTAATGTCAACAGCTTGTGTCCAATCATTCAAAGATTCCAATAAAGCTGTTTCCGTCGATCTTCTTTTCCAAAACCCATGCTGCGAACAGGGGATAATATTGTTCTCCTCAATGTGATTTACAAGGTACTCTTTAACAATTTTCTCAAAAGTCCTAGCGAATATCGAAGTTATACTGATCGGGCGATAGTTCTGTGGAAGACTGTAAGGAGCTTTTTTGGGTACTGGGGTGATGAAAGAATGCCTCCACCGATCTGGCACCTCTGCTCTCATATAGGAAAGATTGAAGATGAACTCTAAAGGATATGCAATCAAAAGCACACTTTCTTGATAAAATGAAGCGGAATAAAGTCAGGAGTTACTGTGAAAGACTTTGGCCATTTCGAAAGCAACTCGATAATTTTTTCTTTATAGAACCATAAACCGTGAGGCATCACTGGGAACATAGGTTGAGATGTGTCAGGCTTCCGCGTCACAATCCTGAGAAAAGTTGAACGATTTTTGAAAGTGCAAAGCAAGAATGTCCGCTTTATCTACGTCTCTGCGAACCAAAGTCCCCTCGCCATCTAACAGACAAGGCATTTGACCGCGTTTCTTGATACGAGAACTAATTAGTGAAAAACGTCTAGACATCTCTGTGGACTCTACTGATTTCTTCTCAACGTAGGAATTATGCTTGTACATCGCCTTATTTACTCGGACATTGTACGACTTGTACTTTTCCCACTGCGTGTCACAGTCCATTTAGACAGCCTCATCCCATATCCTGTCGCGCATACGCATCATTCTGATAAGATACTCAGGGAGCTTTGATTGTCTACCAGTGACGGTGCGTAAGGGCACAAACTCTTCAATTGTATGGTGAAGTATACTGAGGAACATTTCATACATATCGTTAACTGTAGAAACTGTAGCGAAAGATCCAAGCCAGTCAACACTTGACAAGTAATTCTCGATAGAGTTGAAGTCTGCAGCACTGAAATCTCTTCTATGAAAAATTTCCGGTTTCACCACACTCCTATTCAGAGTGAATTCAACACAAGCGTGGTCGCTAGTTCCCAGGGGTGGACAGACCGAGACGTCGTTCACCAAATCTGGGGAATTGCATAAAATTAAATCCAAAAAGGAGTTGTTCCGCGTTGGCTTTTTCACGAGCTGTTTCAGGCAGTGGGAAGATCAACCCTTCCGTTTCCCTTCGACTTCCCTCGGCGGGTTGTTGGCGAATACGTTTTTCCACCCCACCTCATTCATATCTTTCGTGATTATCGACCGGGCTGGCTACGGCGATCGGCCAACTATGATCGAGGCCCTAGCCGTTTCAAGCCTACCGCGTGTTTAGCTCAAAATCGCCCAGCCGCGATCCAGCTGAAGAGGTTTGGTTTTGTTAATTTCATGTTAATGAAAAACAAGGTGCACACTCAAGCCGCTTTGTGGCGCACTTGTAGGCGTGTATTTTGACGCATCGAATGATCGAATAGTTGCCAAATGAGTACTTAGGTATTATCGTTCCTCGAAACCCAGTCCGGTTCCACACACTTTCACCTGCGTCGGCACACCCCCAGTTGTGTCCAACACAGTTTCCGCGGCGCTCGGCGCACTCCCAGTTGGGTCCAAAACACTTTCCCCGGCGCTAGGCGTACCCCTAGTCGGGTCCCGCACACCTTCCCCGGCGCCTGGTGAACTCTCAGTTGGGTCCCGTACACCCTCCCCGGCGCTTGGCGCACTCCTGAGTCCCGCACATTCTCTGGTCATCGGTCAACGGTCTCTGGTCAACTCTTAGCCGTTCATTATTATGTATGATAACTATGTTTGGCATTGGGAGGTCAGCCGCGTTAAATCGTTTTGCCTTGCTTGCACGTCTTTTCTCTCGTAAAATTACTTATTTTTACACCATTGGTGTCCAGATATTCACCTTGATGATGAAAACTCAGTACTCTTTTTATTACGAACGCTTCTTTTAGGCATTAATGCGCGCCATTCTAATGGGAGCAATGCATACCTGCTGCGTGCTTATCAACCGTTGCCATTTTTCAAATAAAACTTTCGTGTTAGGAGGAATTTTACTACATTTCCTCAGCCTAAGATGACATTTCTTCTATGTATTTTACAATATTCCGTTTCTACTCTCGCACTTCCTTCCTTTGTCTTTTTCCTTATCCTTCTATAAAAAATTCAATGTGTTGAGAGCTTAGTACTCGTGTGTTCTATTTAACGAATTCTCATGGGATCGAACGTTCTCGTTGAGAATGATTGTGGACCCTTTTCAATGGCATACGCCAGCTGTTGAAACTGATTGTACTGTCGTTATCGGGCTGAAATTCCGCTCCACGATTGCGACGAGTCGCTGTTTCAGCACACAGCACAATTATAATCGTGCTGGGAGAGAGGGTAATTGTGTTGGGACCTGCTAGTCCAGCACGATTGTCGTCGTGCTGCCACCGCGTCTGTCCGCAACTGTTCGCTTATAAACTCGCTCTTCTCTGCAAAGGAAATTTTCATTTGAGTCCACGTGAAAGGACACTTGTCGATGAGTTCCGCAAAAATCGAAACCATCAAATTTTGAATATTATTACTGAACCATTCATAGGCATTACTACACCAAATAGAACAAGAAGATGAACAATAGCATAAATCAGAAGGGCAAGACGATCAAGATCAAGACAAAGAGCAAGAAATAGTAAAAGATCGAGATCAATTAACAGAAGGCAAAAAGAGAAATATCGCCCTGACAGCCAAATAAATAATTGCTTTCAAAAAATCAATAATTAAGAAGTGTCGTTCTCGGGGCTAAATTCCGGTCCGCGATTGAGGACTACGACTGTTGCATCATGAGACACGTGATAATCGTGCTGGGAGAAGGGTGAATCGTGACGGGAAAAAGCGGCCCCAGCACGGCTAACACGTGTCGTATGATGCAATAACCGCAGTCCGCAGATGCGGACCGGAATCTGATCCAGAGAACGACAATAAATAAATAAATAAGTAAACAAATCAATTGACAAATAATTAAATAAATAAGTAATTAAATAAAAAAGTGAATAAATGAGTAAATATAATAGTAAATAAATAAATAAGTAAATAAATGATTAAGTAATTAAATAAAAAAGTGAATAAATAAATATATAAATAAATAGTAAATAAATAAATAAATAAGTAGTTATTAAACTGAAGAAAAGTATCACATTAACAAAGAGATGAAAACGAGGAGAAGGAAAAAGTATCTGAGGTGGGAAAGAATGAGAAGAGAGTGAAGAAGATAAAGAAAGAGAGCAATAGGAGAAATTGGAATGTATGAAGAAAAACCCCTGCGATTTGAAAAAAATCGCAATTTTTTAGTTTACTTTCTTGGGCACTCCGGTGGGGACGGGAGAAAAAGTTTATGGGGTCGCCACTAGCGTGTTCGATGGTGGGGTGATCAAGGAGGTCATAGAGGTTTTGGGGGACGAAGAACTCGTTAGGTATGTATATCAATTCTGGCCAGTGGAGATTCGAGCATTTATTTGAATCGTGCGTGATTGTGATTAAGGTAGCCTCTCCCGTGTTATCAACTTTGCTAGCATAATTTTCAATTTTTTTTTGTGTACAATTGAGCCATTCGAGCTAGGTGACATCACCCACAAAACTTGAGCCTCTAATTATATGCATCTTACAAGTTATGGCCACCAGAGGACTGCTGTGGGGTCGATCAACTAGCACTTCTGGGTCGATCATCTAACACTTTTTCATTGATTTTTTATAAAACCGTCGAACAACATGGAAAACATTTTTGGCGCAAAAATTCTTCAAAAATGACAGTGACGAGCAGATGCAGAAAAACACCAAGAACGATTTTGGCGCGAAATTTAAATCAAATTTAACAGTGAATTCAGACTGTTTTTTCTCTACAAATGAAGGTCTGTCAGAGGCCCTTTCGACAAATCCGTTCACTATACATGCCAAGCAATACAAAAAACATGAGAAAATGTTTAGATTTTCGATTTCGATTTTCTTTTTTTTTTGAATTTTTCTAGATTTAGATTTTCCTAATAGCTCAAAAATCTTGTGGTGCACAGTTAACTCAGAATTGGTATTTGACCCTCACTATAGCGGAAGTCAGCAAGAGCTCAGGACAAAAACACACAAAACAGCTTAAAACCGGCTATAATGAGGATCACTCCGCCCGTTCATGTTGTTGCTCCATTCTTGAATAACGAGTTTTTCAAGAGCACTAATTGTTTTGAAGAGAACGAAATAAAGGATTAGGATAGATGAAGCCAGATGTGCGAATAAAATTGTGTTGCTCCATTTCAGTGGTTATCGTCGGTCTTCAAAACAGTTAGTTTTTTTTTCGGGCGTGTCTGCTGCCTTTTATTAGAACACTTTAAAGGCAGTGGTCGTAATCGAATATGCTTGTCTTCTTTTCCTCTGTAAACCCTTTTCTGAGTTCCATGTAGTAGGACCTATAAGAAAAAATTGCGAAAAAATCGCTGTTTTGGGCACAATTTGAAGCCTGAACTTTCTTGTCCTCTGATGGTGGACGAGCCTACTCCACATCATCTGCATCGATGATCTCTAATACAAAGAACATCAGCTGGCCTGAAATTGACTTTCGATCAGTGACCATAGAAACATTGACAGAAGTGCTTACTTTCATTGTTAGGCTGTTTTTATTAGGTAAATTTGTATTTATTTCTTCCTCTGAATGTCGATGATTTTTGGCCGCTCGGCATGAGACTGCGATCTATTTAGGCGGCGCTTGCACGTTTGCACGAACTGGCTTCTTTGAGCCCTAGAAACTCTAATTCCTGCCCGTTTTCCACCGCGCTACATTCATAGTTTTTTAGGTGTTTTCCATCTAAGCTGATTTTTGTAGTTTTTTTTTCGATACATTTTGAATGTACTATCGCACCTTCGTTCGCCAGGTATTCAATCGCACTGCAGTGTTTTATGGTTTCGAAACAGTGTAAAATGATCAAGTTTTGAAAAGCGTTCATGAGGAGTTCTGCGGAAAAATTTGCTAAACAGATAAGGTAGCTATATTGTGTTTGCGGCAACATAAAGTTTCAGCATTATAGCGAAACGAATGTCTTTATGGCTGTGAAACACACTGTAATTCTCCACTTCCTAATGAGTTTGAAGCGAAAATTCCATGCAGTATTTATTACTCGTCCAAAAAACACTAATGAAGAAAGTTAGGGGACGAAATTCTCTCAGACTGAAAGATTCCTAAAAACGCCTTACGACGTTGTTTTTCGCCCTTTTCTCTTGGAAACTGTGAAATAGTGCTTGGTCGGCTAAATTTATAAGTGTCTTTCGCATTCCAGGCTCCGACGAAGGCGAAACGCCGAAACGTCAACCGAATAAAAATGTATCACCCCGGACAATTGCTCGATCAAGCGCTACTACAATCTCTTAGACGATTCCTCTGATCGTGAGATACATCACCAGACTGAATATAACAAGCTGTGTTCTTTCCCCCTTCCTGCTGCTGTTTATGGGGCTTAATTTGAGAGTCACTTCGTGTAGTACATGATGCTCAAAAAGCGAGTCCGACACTCCCTTCCAGTTCAAACGGACATATGGTTAGAATATAGATCTTGTTAAAGCGTGTGCTCTCGGAAGGGGACCGAATTCTTGAATGCGGTACCTACCTTGCTTTTACTAAGGCACAGTTTAATTTAATTTATTACGTCCAACGAACCCGCACAAACACAACCCTTGGTCGGCGAAACAGAACTGATGAAACGTTGTGAAGAAGGAAACCCCGCTATCTCACAGTCAATGAATTTCAAACTTGATAGTTCATTGTACCGCAAACTGACATAAGTTTGGTGTAGTTGGACCTTGATTGGAGGTAATAAAAGTCGATAGCAGTTAGGTAATAAGTAAGCAAAAGTCAAAAAATGGGTGTGCACTGTTTATTAAATAAGAACCGGTAATCGTGAGAAGTGCAGCGAAGCTAAATTCAAATGATATCACAGCTGTAAGAACACCTTTGTACATCATTCACGGCCAACGGCATCAGAATCTGTTGTGATCAGAAATTTTATTTGATGGTGGAACGCGAAGGGGTGGCAGTCTTGTGGAACTCTTTTCCAATTCTCCTCGGATGGTATCTGGATTCTGAAATATGAAAGCTTCAGAGCTGAATCCATTATTACGGGTTCATAAGAGTAGCATAGCACGAATGACTTCTTTTTTTGCTATCTAGGAACTTGAAGTGTTCTCGGCAAAAAAAGCTAAAATCAAAAAGGCTAAATATTACCGATCCGATGACAGATCCTCTCTGTGGCGGAGGCAATCGTGACTGTCCGGCTTGAGTTCGTTTTGCAGCACTCAAGTCACTCAATCGATTCTTGACTATAGGAATCCGTCCGAATATGCTGCGGAACAAAATGCCTCGTATCTCACGATAACGCGTGACGTAGATGAGAAAATTAATCGTCGTCTGGAAGAAAAACCGAAGAGTACAGCAATGGCAATATAATCTTTCACAGTATCTTTAGGTGGCTAATTGCGCTTTGACTTTGATATCTACCCTTTCAGAGAATGGGAAAGTCAGTAGATATAGATGATTGAGACCTGAACCAAGTGAGCCATTTGACAAAACTTGCAGATTCGTGATGATTTCTATCCCTTTTCAGTCCCTTACACCTTTGGAGCGGTAAGTCACACTAAACTATAGTTACCGCTTGTAGAAGTTTGTCTTTTTGTTAGACATGCGGGATTGTCACTTGTGGTGAAGTATATGTAAAATCATTATGCGACGTAATTTAAAATGAAGGGAGACGGGTTGCGACAAAATAGATACATTTTTCACGAAAGGTGATGTCAAGATGGTTAGGCTAGAGCCATATGGTTTACTGTGCTTCTCTGGGCCAAATTTGGTCCGCAATTGCGTTTCGACACGCTTTGCGGCCGCACGCGCTCGAGTCGGTCGAGTTTCCAGCGCCAAAGCCGACTCGATGAGGCTTTTTTATGCAGTTTTCTCAATTTTTTAAAGTTTCTAGCTACCAAAACTCACCTAGTGTCAACAGATAGGCGGCTGCGGCGCTGGAAACTCTTCCGACTCAGAAGCAAGGGGCCGCACTGCGTGTCGAGACGCAATTGCGGACCGGAATTAGGCCCAGAGAAGCACATCAGATAGCCGCGAAACATATGGCTGCGCACCACTCAACAGCCCGTGCGCCTATTACTTGCGCCGATCGATCGGCACGTTTCTCGCGGGTGTACACGACGCCGTGCAGGTTGCTGTGTGGTCCGCAGCCATATGTTTAGCGGTGCTCCCCATTATATCAGCCGGGCGGAGAAGCATAGGAGTACAACACTATACATTCTGTGACAAGCAACGCGATTAGCCATAATTCATATCGATTTTGGTCGTAGCCCGAGGCGGTAAGCCCAACAGTTTTGGCCCTATGCTCTGGCCGGGAATGACAGGGCAATCTTCACTGTCGGGCAGCTTCCCTGAGATGAGGCACACCGCAAAAGGAACTGTAGTACTCAAAACGCTAAAGAAGGGAGTGCCGAAAAACAGCTTCGGGGATCCGTTTGGCTCATCACGCTATAACAAATCCTTATCGAATTGATAGGTGATAAGTTCCTATCAGAATTTAGCTGAGCACAATATCAGTCAGATCGATTGATATGATTTGTACAGGAGTCGTTTGGCCCCCAAAGTTGTATACCGCTATTCCGAAAGAAGGTCGAGTGTACCGTTGTACATACTGGGTTATAGTACACTGTGTCGCTTCTGAACCCAACCATGTGGGTGTTTGCTGATTCCCGTCAGCCTATGCTCTAAATCGGAATGAAATTTACTCCTCTCTGCGTGTGGCGCTTGCCTTCCTTCTCCCGCACTTTCTGTCTCTTGCCTCATTCCGCGCACGCACGCAAAGGAGCAAACGAAATTCGCTTTTGAAATGGAGAATTCTAATAGTTTCGCTCTCCTTTTTCGAATTTCGGTCTACTTGCGTTTCCAAGTTATCTTTCATGGTCATCATCGCAAGCGCGACACGCGCGTGGAGCGCGAGCCGCGCGAAAGCTCTGCCGGGAAACGAGACAACAATACGCCTGACCCTGTTATTTTCTGAATGCGATGACGAAACCCACCTTACTAAGCGTCATCGAGTATAATATCGTGGAGTACTTCTGCGTAATGTCAAACGGATTTATCAACAGGAGAAGATCCGGGACGAACAACAGTGACATCGAATTGAATGTGACCATCCCTGAGAAAATATAATTTGAGTGTAAGGCTGCATGTGCGCCATAACTCAAATTTATCCTTTACCAAGTGTTATCTTCGCATTCCTATGTGTCTTCTTCTGATGAGCTGACAGACTTTGTAACGAGCGACCACGACTCTGAAATACGGATTTTCAGATTGAGCTATTCTGCGTACCCTAAAACTACAAACTTACCGAGCTTAGGTAAATCACAATGCTGAGATATACACCTGCGCTGCCAATATTGGCTAGTAACCGAATTCCAAGCATGACACCGTATGAAACCGGATGAGCTGCTCCATTGGAAGCTATACATAGCGCCGAGGTTGGCGTCTGGTCACCCCATATAAGCAAATAGTTGACAATGAGCAGTAAGAAAGTCAATGTGTATGGCACTGAAACACGAAATGTACTTCACTGTACCTATGAGTAGGGTTCACACAGAGACCACATACTTGATAGAAGTACTGCCGTGTAGGAGTGCCTTGCTGTCATATACCATAGCGGAATCACAGATGAGACTAGGAAGTTGATCGACATCGCCATTGGAACCAGGCCAAGAAGTGGAGTGGAAATGTCATGGAGGAAGAGAGCTGGATGTAATGCGCACTCCCATCGCGGAGAGGTAGCCTTCACTGCAAAAGAGAGGATTTGAGCATTGGGAATAGAAGAAAAAGGAGTATACGATGGCTGAATTCAAAGTGGCAGCTACGGTTACGCACGCTTTCCTGCTGCTTCGAGTCCAAGTCTGTGCACAGCGATGAGCATGAACGCGACCGCATAGATGGTGTCCGCCACACCTTGTGCAACAATCAGCAGAAATTCGCGACGTTTCCGATTGTGTTTCGAGCCGAGGATGCAGAGTGTCAAAATTCCATTCGATATGCAGACTATGGTCCCTAAAAACGGAAAACTACGAATCACGCATAGGGCCGCAAACCCGAAAAATAGAAAAACATTTTGTCAGTGAGTAGATAATGAGTTTGCCCATAGTGAGGCGCTATCATACTACATACTCAACGCCAGCGCGGAACGTGCTTGACACGCAGGCGTGGCATTGGTGTATAAATGGCCTGTTGCTACGCCCGCGCGGCACGTGCGTCACGTCAGCCGCAACGACTTTTTCATCATTTTCATTTTTATCCATCTTCCGTTTCATTCCGTTTCATAATAATTAATTCCATTATCCTCTGCTATCGTGATGTTAAAGGCAGTATTCACGATAAATTTCACTTCCGATATCTCCACGGCTTACGGAATGTCTGGTGCCCTATATAGCAGGGCATGCTTAAAAAGGACGCGAAAGACGCGTTTCCGAGCAAAAATAAGCCCTCTCTTGTTTACGTTGATTTTTGAGCGTTGAGGAATTGACCGCTAGAAGGATGATACCTATCAGTGCAATGAAGCGATCAGCTCACTTATCAGCACTTCCTTCACTTGATCATTCCTATAATCTTAACCTTCATTTGTTCCTTTCAGGGGCGGATCTGGGGCACCAAAAGGCTTTTTTGCAGCCGGTATTTTGCCGCTCCTGGCTCGTTTTCTACCGTTCTTTCGACACTGGGAGCCTAGGATCCTTCTCGCCTATCATTTCACTGTGGAAAGCCAAGGAGGATGATCATCGTGAACGCTGCCTTTAAATGAGTGTACAGATTTCGCAAGATTTAAAAAAGTCGAGGACCACTCTTTTTCGCCGCTGGAGTATTCATAGCCTCCGTAAGCGTCTGACGCGCGTGGAAAGTATTCATAGTCTGACGCCACGCACGCGCATGTCGCGCTGGTGTTGAGAAGTTTGAATGACGCCTGAGATCTAATCAAGCACGTCATATTTCCATTTAGACTTATGTCGCTTAGACAGGGTCAATGTCTTTCCTTGGATCCAAGCATGAGTACCAACAATCGCCACATGGTTTACATTATCCATGATGAGAAAGGAGAGAGTAGGCCGGGTGAAAGTGAGCTGTTCAATTCACGATTTCTAAATCCTCTCGCAATTATAGTCTGGGTAACCAGAAAAGGGATTGCTGCGGACACCTCAGCAGACTGAACTGCGTCGTGTGCGCCCACGAGAAATGTGGGGATCGATTGGCGCGCGAGATAGGCGCACGGACTGCTGAGTGGTCCGCAGCTATCCCTTTCGCGGATACACCCACCATACTACATCGCTCGAAGGATTCGGTCAGAAGGCGCGCAAAAACGCGTTAACGCGCCTTTTCGTCCCTGTTGGTCAACTCGCTTTAAACTCAACCCTGAGCGAAACTAGGGTGACGGCGTTGAGGGCAACCTAATGATGTAGCATTTCTTGGATTCCTCTGAGAACTAAAGAAGTCTGACAATAAGCCAACTCTATATATTCGGTAAACGCAGTGAAACGCAGACAAAGACCGCCGCACCCCTTTGGTCAGGCCATTGTCATAGTCGCATAAAGGCAGAACTGAGCCGTCCTCTCGCGACTCCAGTGATCCTACGCCGTCTCACGCCGTCAATGGCTTGTCGGCTGCATGCCAATCGATTATGGTGTCGTTCTCGAGCGCACTGCGGCCGGCTCAGTGGAGGTTTTTCACTTCAGCGAGCGAAGCATTGCACGCATATCGACCGGAACGACTGCCGCTGGAGCAAGACAGACCAGGCGGGCTCAGTCCGGCCACATGAGGGAAATCGTTTAACCTGGGTGAGCAGAGTATCACATGCGTATCAACCGGAACGGCAGCGGACAGCACAGGCGTGCTCAGTCCTGCCACAGCGGATGGTTTTATCCCCGATTCGCATGATGTACCATATGTAAAACGGCCAATGTCTCACCGTCGAATGCGTACCACGCGCTGCGCGACCGCACGCGCGTCGGAAGCAGACGGGTTTTGGCCGCCGCGCGACGTTTCGGCCGCCGCGCGGCGGCGGAAACTCGTCGCGCGGCGGTCAAAACTCGTCTGCTTCCGAAGCACGTGCGGTCGCGCAGCGCGTGGTACGCAGTCGACGGTGAGACATTGGCCGTTTTATGGCCTGTAGATGCCTATTGAAAGGGCTGGCTACAGTTGATCGGCCTACTATGACCGTGTACTAACGTGTACAGAGAGCTGGCTGTTGCCGGACTTCTTTAACTCTCAACCCTGACAAGGGCTACACAATTCAGCAGCTCTAAACGCCCGGATCATGAGCATTACACTAGTTAGGCTTGAAGCCAAATTTGAAGCGTTTTTCTCTTAAACAAGGAGAAGAACGACGCAAAAACGCGTCCTTTTGACCAAATTCCACGAGATGTATTTTCATTAAGAGAGTCGAAGGGTAGCACGTCGGCACAATAGCGTTAGTACTCCGGCACAAAGAGATCAGCAGTACCGGTGCTTTAGCTATTGCAAACAGCAGGAGCTGCTGCCAATGAGCTGGAGCTTCTGCTGCTTGTGCTGGAATACCAACCCTTCGTTCACCCAGGCACGCGTGATATTGCCAGCCCCTCTCTCCTAGTGTCTGCTGACACTCCCCTCCACTAATTTGTCTGATACTAATACAAATTGCAGCATCCTCTTGTACGACGGTGGCCGCTATACTCTGAGAAAATTTGCCGCATCAGTGCCGGGGAAGCACCGCGACCCTCGAGTATGCCGCGGTAGTTCTGCGATAGTCCCGCAGCGGCTCCGCGTTAGAACCGTGCCGGCTCCGCGACAGTGCCTTAGCGAATCCGCGTGGAGTACGATGTACTGTCCTGTGTGGTAAAACAAAATTGTCGCCGGTACAAATACCCAAATTTGAGGTACATTCGGTATTTCCCTGGGCGCAAAAACCGCGGTAACGTCTGTCCTTATTATACAGAGGACGTAACAACCGCAGGTGCGCTTTGCTCTCTTAGACCCCCCTAGTTGTATTATAATTTTTAATTACCTTCGTACGAGGTAATCTTTCGGAGCCGCCTTGGCACTATGGAGGAGCCTCAGCGGCACTGCCGCGTTGCCGATACGGCTCCGCTGTAGCTCCTCCGCGGCTCCGATATATTGCCGCTTCGTAGCCTGTATGCGGAGCAGTAGCGGCAATACCTCTCATTGTCAGAGTATAAGGCGGCCAGTCTCGCTGAAGGGCAGTTGGCCATTTAAGGCCGGTCAGAGAACCTTGTGTCATTTTCCAAACGTTAATTTTGAACGCTGAGGGGATTATCTCAATGGCCCATAGCGAGGGAAGCCTCCTCGCTGTGGACCGTGGCGAAGACAATGTCCTTGTTGCGAACCGCGGCGAGGTTGGCCTCCTTGCTGGTGGCAAGGGCCATACCCTACACTGGTAAAGAGGGTGGCGGTCCAAATTCTTCCTCCGTTTACAGAACAGGCTGTCGATAACTAGGGGCAGAACGCCAGGGCCAGTAGAAACTTCCCAGTGTGGTGACTTTAAAGAGGCAGCCACATTGGGGTCGGTGACGCCTAGGTGCCTCCTATGGTTGCCACCTTGAACGAGAGTCATTCTCGAAAAGTAGCGTTGAATGCAAAGCTCTGATTAGTCGACGCATTTGAACCAGCAGCGCACCGACCTACGAGACGGATGCCCAACACAGCGTCTTAGACCACTAGGCCACATGTTCATATGTCAGGGATTCTTTCTGTTTTCTTACCTACACTCCCTCCACAGTTCTTCGTATTCATTGTAACATTGATCGAACTTGCAGTAGTAAATATGGGTTTCGGAAGCGTGCAAATATTTCTACCTTTCACATTTGATAAGTTTTCAACCTTGGATGATGGGATCTCGGAATTTTCCGCGAAAATCATGAAAACGAGAGAATGTTAGATTCAAAAAACAATTTTGGAAATTTTCTGTTGGATGACCACTTACCACTAAACCACAATACACAATACTTTGTAGTATGATTGTCAAAGAGCCAACCTCGTGTTTTTTCACAAAGGATTTTTTTTAAATTATGAACTATCTTTATCCTTAGTTTGCTTCACGCTTCCCAGTCAACATAGAGAGAAGTGAACTCGAAGTGAAAGAGGAAAACGAAGTTTAGATAAGAGCCGCACTTAGATGAACTATTATAACACAACATTTAGTAATTCGTACACGCTGATCACGTAAGTTTCATGCATTTTCTGAAAAACGAAATCGTTTTTCAGCCATATTTCTTAAATGGCTTTTCTGAGCAAATCTGATTTTATTTGTGGTAAGCGATTATTGAAAAAAATCTGAAAATGGTTGAATATGGCCACATCAGCTTTTAGGAATTGGAAGTTGGGCTTAGCATAGGACTAAAGCACGTGAATTCTAAAAAAGAAGACGTATTCATGAAAGCTACTTACAATTTGGTGTTAATCTCCTACTAATCTTCGCCAGGAATCATTGAAACATCAATAAAACCTTCGAACGTTTCGCCTGTCACTCCTATCAGCTGGCAGCGGACCTGGATGGCCGCTAGCCGGCGGTTGCGATTTTTCCTTGCCCACCTAGACAACGAGATAGGCCGCCGTGCTCTGCTGTGGTGATAAGTGGGCAGCGAACTGATCAGATCGCAAGCGCTCCACTGCCCTTTCTTGGAGCGCACTTGCTCCAAAAAGTCAGCACTATTGGACGTGCTCGACCCCATGACCGCGGTATCGACCCAGCTCCTCTTCGCTCCGCGCGCTATTCCTCTTCCCTCTGCGGCGGTGAGCAAAGTCACCACTCGTTTCTTGTAGTCAGCCACCTCATAAAAGAACGCTCACTGCTCCCAGGTGGCTGACTGCAACGGTAATTAACTTGAGCGCCGCCTGTGCATTTCTATGCCGGCCCGTCCATATTGATAGCCGAGACGTGATTGACCCAGTCACCACGCAGTGATAGCCGGTAGCTGACACCTTTCGGGGGGATTGCTACAGGCCCAGCATACGTTGGCAAGTTATGCTGCCGTTGCCAGCAGCTCCTGATCACAACGCGCGTTAGTATTCCATGTTCGCCCTGGAGTACTAACGCTACTGTGTCGACGTACTACCCTCCGATTGTCTGAGCAGCCGTCGGGATGCGAGGCCGACCCTTGAGGCTTAGCTATACCATGTGCTCGTAATCAATTTGTTCTAAATTGGTTCTTAGTGCAAAGTCAGCTTATCAAAAGCTGAGGAAGCTATTCAAAAGACTGCGAAAATATTTATCGGGATTCCGTAGATTGACGAGCGCTATTGTATGATTAACCAACAAGGTGGCAATTATGCAGTCCCGCAGCTTTGAAATACATTGATTATGCTCAATTCCTATGACCTATTGCTTTGAGGAAACACTCCTCATAGCTACAGTCCAACTTATGCCTGCAAAGACATTGCAGAGAGAACATTCTAAAAATCAAGCAGCGTTCTGCCAAGCACGCGCTTCGTAACAAAGCACTTTTGAAAAGTCAGTATGGAACCAATACTGGAAATAACTGTGCAATAGGTTAGGTCTGATTGTTCATTTCGGCAACTTTCGCTTATGCAGTACTACCTTTATAAATACAGAGTGATTCTACATATAGGAGGGTCTTGAACTGCGTTAGTAGCAGCTTGCTGGCTGTTGTCGGTCTCTGCCTCCGGACTCGGCTGGCCCGGCAGGGCGCCTTTGATGGGTGAGATCGCATCTCATGAGCCTCCCGAACATAAGATTTTCATTACCCCGAAACTTTGTGTGCAGTTTCATGAGGACTTCAAGGATTCCGTAATGCTGCCGAATTTAGGAAGACAGCTCCGAAAGTGACAAAGTTGGCAACGAAAACGCCTCCTGACATTAGCTCGCATCAAAATGCTCTCCTTTAATTTTCGGAAGAAATACTTGTACACCGTCTCTTTTTTTGCGTTTTAGCGCTCTTTTTGAACAAGCTTCTTCCTTGCTAGGGTTTCGTTCTAAACCAAGGAAGTTCAAAGTGATATTTTCACATCCAGTGGGGTAATGTAATTGATCTCTTCAGTTCACGCATATGCCCGTTCTCTGTCCTCCAGCGGCTGTTAGTCGCTATTATTCTGACGAATGTAGTAGCCTCCCCCCCCCCCCACCAACCCTCACTTGCCCCTCACCCATATCAAATTCTTCCAATCGTTGCTGTAGGACGTGGTTGAGGGATTGTGTCTAAGGATATGTGTTATAATGCGAGCAGGCTGCGTGCAGTGGCGCCAATGAAGGAGAGTTTGTGGGCTAGTTTGAGTATGATCATGTGTGCGTGTTGCGTGTGTGTGTAAGTGTGTGTGTGTGTTCATGCGTGCATTTCGCGTGCGTGGGTGTGAGGCCGACGTGTACTTGTGTGACCAACATCTGATACGGCGGCTCATAATTCACCCTACAAGCGATGCAACGAAGTGTCCATCATATGAATCGAGTGGAAGTCAATATTCCTGGTAATCGCTGCATATTCACCACACCGGAACAAGAGGCCTCGATCGGGCCGTACACATGCTGTGCTTCTCTGGGCCAAATTCCGGTCCGCAATTGCGTCTCGACACGCTTTGCGGCCGCACGCGCTGGAGTCAGTCGAGTTTCCAGCGCCGAAGCCGAATCGATGTGGTTTTTTTACACAGTTTTCTGCAATTTGGTTTAGATTCCAGTTTCCAAAACCTACCTAGAGTCAACAGATCGGCGGCTACGGCGCTAAAGACTCTTCCAACTTGAAAGCACGCGGCCGCAAAGCGTGTTGAGACGCAATTGCGGACCGGATTTTGGCCCAGAGAAGCACAGTATTTTATCCACTCTTACGCACGCATGGAACGCAAATGCACGCAACACGCACGCGTGAGCACACCTACAAACACGCACGCAACACGCGCAGTTGGACACAAACGCATGTACACTCACGCATGGAACACGCACGTATGTGTACACTCACACTGGTGCACAAACTCAAATGCACGCACGCGACACACACGCATGGGCACACACGCGCACGCACGCAACACATCTATATGCATAATCCATCATTCGCGTCTCTACGACAATAAAGGAAGAATCCAACGAGGAGTGAAAGACCAGTAAGGATAGGGGGGGGGAGAGTTGTTGCTCTTGTGGGGAAAATCGTGACAGGCAGTTGCTGGAAAAGTGAGAGCGGGCGATAAAAGAAGAGGCACCACCGCTGATCAGCTGCACTACTCCATTGGAAATGAAAGTATTTCTTGAAGTGCCGGCTAGAGCCCCCCGGAAGTGATGGCGATGATTACGAGGCCAACAGGATTGCACCTGTTCAGAGAAATAGTGAAGGAGAGTGAAGTGAAGAAGCGGAGGTAACAGGGTGGATAGCTTTCTAGTTATACGCAATGTTTCATTATCGCCCTCCTCATCTCCGCCATTCACGTATTGCATTGATATAAACCACGTTGGCCACACCGGGTGATTTTCTCAGCCTAACCCCACCATGTTGTTCATATGTATCGATCGGGTGGATGTCGGCGGGTTTTTTTTGCATCCCACTCCCAATGCTTTCTGTGTGTATCGACCGGGCTGGATACGTCGGCTCAACCAACTCTGACAGGGGTCTAAAAGCGACCACCTTGGGCACGACACCCTTCGCTCACCACCACAGGCCACACCCCTTCTTGATTTCCGAGCTCAATACACGCTTAATGGGTGGATGAATTCCAACCATGTCTACGTTTTTCAGTTCACTACCGGTCAATCTCCCAATCTTGGCTCGCTCCCGTGCAGCGACAGCGATTTAAAGACAGCATACACGCTCGTAAACTTGATTGAGATAACTACGGAAATAGAATGGTATGGCTGAGATAGCAACGCCTGCGCATTTTGAAGCATCAAAAACGACGCACATGCCGTTACAGGAGTAGCAAGTTTGGCTGCGCCCGTATTTTTACGCCCCCCCCCCCTGTATTTGTCCTTTCCCTGCAACGCAAGGTTGCTGGGTTATCTTCACCGTTGGTACTGTTGGGGAATTGCCTAGTAAGTGAACCACACACGTCACTGACGGCGAAGATGACCCAGCAACCCTGCGTTGGAGGAAAAGGTCAAATACAGGGAGTGTGAAAATACGGGCGGGGTCAAGCCTGCTACTCCTGTAACGGCATTGTGGGACGTTTTTGATGCTTCAAAATGCGTAGGCATTATGTTGTAAGCCGTACTGTTCTATTCACGTTGTCATCCCAACCACGTTTACGAGCGTGTATGCTGCCTTTAAGCGAAATACAGGCCTGTGACAACTCGCCCACCAATTTTTCGCCCTAAAAATACGAGCATCTTCAAGGAGCCATCACTTTGTTCGTGGGGCACAATGGCACCATTGAGACCTGCATGTGTACCGTTCCAAGACAAGCATGGAAGCTGATTAATAACATTCAGGTGGATCTGTAGTTTTAAAGGCATCGTTCGCGCTCAACAATTTCTATTTTTCAGGCTCTATTTCCTGACTGAGCCCAGTACACCACACCGGTGAGCTTCAGCCCTTCAAAAACGTAGCGGTATGATGTTGGAAGGGGTTAAAGATGAGGATCCGCCACCAGTTTCCACCAGTCATCTAGCGCTTTTTAATAGAATGTTGATGCGACCGCCAAACAACATGAAAAACAGTTACGGCGCAAACTTCACATGCAGAAAAACTTCGAAAATTGCAGTGACGAGGCCTTCAAATGCAGAAAAACATCAAAAACCATTTTGGCGCAAAATTCAAATTCGTTTTTACAGTGTGTTCCGACTTGCTTGTGTTCCGATTTTTTTGACTTTTCTCCACAAATGAAGGCTTTTCATGGTTTTCATTCATGATTCGACATTTTCGTTCACTAGAGACGCCAAGCTACACAAAAACATGAAAAAATAATATGCGGTTTTCTGCGCGTACGATGCCTTTAAGCTCACAA
This sequence comes from Aplectana chamaeleonis, assembly GCA_029168955.1. Classification (NCBI taxonomy): domain Eukaryota; kingdom Metazoa; phylum Nematoda; class Chromadorea; order Rhabditida; family Cosmocercidae; genus Aplectana; species Aplectana chamaeleonis. The sequence continues at coordinate 161,860 of JAPDOI010001135.1, forward strand.
TGAAACTCTAACAAACATTTTATCAATGCAATCTGGATAAATTTCCAGGGGCGGTAGTAATCTGGCCTAATATGCAACTTAAATCGTTGATTTGAGTTGCATCTGAGCGACATCTGTGTAACAGCTTAAAAACTTTGTTTGATGCATAAGGATGCTCTAGGTGAAGTCTTGACTCTTAATGAGCAAGTCAGCTCCAAATCAGATTCATCTTTATCTCAAATTTGGAGGTGTCGCTGATTGCCAATATCAGCGACAGAAGGCTGTCGCTGATTGTGTGGTGGTGAGAGCGCACGAGACAATGCGGCGAAAGAGAGGGCGCAGCGCTTTCAGATCGATCTTCGCTAAATGTCCTCTCGAGTACATTTAGGAGTCTCGTTGAAACGATTCGGCGACCATGCCGGGAAGCATCCCGGACGGGGTGAGTCGCTCACACAGCGTGGTCGCAAAATCCAAGGTCGACGGAGTGATGCCTGCATGGGGAAAAGGAACGGCCCGAATTGAGAACATCATCGCAGACGCCACAGTGAACGGGGTGACCCCATCTAAAATAGACGCTCGTGAGGTCAAGAAAAGCCTCCCTTTGATCAATTTTAAAATCTTTGATGACTCTAAGGTGTATTACGAAACACTATGCTTGTCTTTATCCTTCTTACCAATTTTCACCATTTTCCGCATATGATTTGTTGATTTTCCATATATCTACTTACAGTAACGCGCAAATTTTTTGCAAAATGCGTTTTACGGCGTTTTTTGAGCTCACGAACAGCCGCATCGCCATGCCTCGCTTCGAAGTGGTCCGATTTCAATTTTGAAGTCATTTCTGGATTGCTTTCTCTGAGTCCTACACGATAGTGTTACAAAATAATAGATTATACTTGAACACGAGCAAATTTTCAAAAAATTCTCTAAAGATTTTCCCAAATTTTTTTTCGTTTGTTTTAGTTCGTTCGTCGTTCGAAAATTCGCCGAACGAGTTTTTTAAAATTCGTTAGTTCGAAATTTCGTCTAACGATTTTTTTCGATTTTCGTTCGTTCGATTTTTCTTCTAACGAATTTTTTTTTCGATTTTCGTTTCGTCGAATTTCTTTCAAACGATTTTTTTTTCAATTTTCATTTGTTCGAGATCTGGTTTTTCGATTTTTTTTGAAAATTCGTTTGACTTAGAAAATGCTTCTCGAACCTTAGGTTACGCTGTTTCGTTATTGCTCGGGCCGGACTGTCTTGGGCGTGCTCAACAACGCGCCTGCGGGAAATTATAGCACTGATTAGGAGACTTCGACATTATAGGCCCGATGAACATCACTTTGAACTGTTCGAAATAAGGGAGAGAGGTAATACATGCTCGAATTTGTGTGGAATATTCATTCTCTGACTGAGCGATGTAAATAAAGCGTTAAGTCCGGTTTCCAAAAATCTGAAATGTTGAAGGGATACCGAAAAAAAGTTCCTGAACTTGTTTCTCGCCAATTACAGGGAATTGAGGTCTCGCCCTTGACAAGAGTTGTAGAAGAGAATTCTTCCACAGAATAAGATGAAAATCGAAAAAATTCATGTCTGAGGGTGTGTAATGCTTCTGAGTATATTATGTGATGCTCCAGTGAGCCTGATGGCTGCATTTTGCTTTCCTCAATGCTTTGCACCACTACCTCACGTGCCTGGCCTAGCGATGGACACCTACCGCTCTGGCGCAGTGCAATGTCGCGCTGCTCTCGTTCCAGTCCTAATGGCCTGGTTCGCTTCTCACAATGTGTGGTAAGTTTTGATTACAGCGTTTCAGATCCTCACTCAACATAGGACTGGCTCCTCATTATTATGGTTGTCTACTCCACATCAGTGAAAGATGTTCATCATCACTAATTCGCACTTAAGGCCAGATTACTACCGCCCCAGATTCAAGAATAGACAACTTTGAAAGGACCTATTCGACAAGGGTGCCTAAACCCGAAAAGCGCCACCGCATGCGTTCTGACTGAAAGATACGAACGGTATTGTAGTCAACCATGCAAAAATATTCCACAAGCTTTTAATGATTTACCGCACTTGGCACAAAGTTCCTTCTCGGTTTGATAGTTCTGCTGGCTACAAGTGATAAAGTCTGTCCGAGAGAGACTGTCTGCCCAAGCGGTCGGCGTGAATGTCGAGCGGCAGTTGCAAAGGCATTTTTGGACAAGCCTTCCCACTTCAGCAAACAGCAGACAGGAATGTTATCCACAATTTGTCTATTTAACCTGCTAATCAGTTTACAACTCCGAAAAACGCCTGCGCGATGGCGCTCGACACGCACGCTGACCGCGTGAGCGGACAGTTTTATTGACTTTACATAGCTTTTGTCGACTGCAGGAGTCGCCATTCTTTCCCGATGCTTGCAGAGGTAATACGAAGCCCTGTTGCCGTTAGCCTACCCCGCATCCACCCTTCCCTTCACCTCTATTAGTGCATCACTCACAAATCTTACCATTTGTAAATGTCAAACTTATCTATCTCATTGTCAGCAGACAAATTAAATGACAATCCTGGCCAATTACTATGTACTTTTCACGCACTCACAGAAAAACTAGACCTCACATGAGTTGCGTGTACTTTGGTTGGATCGGAGTTCGCGATAGAAATAATACTTGAAGCTTCCGAGAAAAAGTAAAATTTCAAAAAGGGCGCCAACCTGAGTGAGCTCTTCTATGTAATCTATGACTTGCACTTCAAAGGCAATGTTCTCTCACCAATACTTTGAGGTTCACCATTGGCAACTCTCACGAGGAATCTAGCGGCGTGAATAGCGCACTGGGATGCGGACATAAGATTTCGTCAGAAGTTTTTCCACTTTTAGAATTTGGTTCACATATACTTCCACGAGATTTTTAAAAATTGTGTTCTTATACAATCCGTGCTTGGAATTGCCTCAAGAATTCACAAAAAAGATATTTTCATAGGTTCTCGAAGAGGTAAGGAAAAATTTCAGGGTGTTCCAGATTTTTTTCCGAGATTTGGTTCAGAACTTTTCGCTAAGGGTTTTTAGGGCAGCCGAACAGAAACCTGGGCTGCAATTCACGAAATTTCTATCCACGTATTAACGACTGGTAGCGTAGGGATAGTTTGGCTATTGTTTGCCGTTCAATTACCCCTAAATCAAGGCTAAAACGTGGTCATCGTTTGCGATTTCCACCCTTAGGATCCGCCTGTCGCTAATCTGGGGGCTACTGTAGGCTACGATAGGCAAAATGCCAATTACTCAGATAGAGATATCACACTTCCCGCGGTACCACTAGTCGACGTCCCGTGACCCCTCCCGCGGAAGGCCAATAGATCGATCGCGGGCAGTCGGCAGCGCCGTTTCGTTGACTGCCCGTACACGGTTAACAAGCTAACACTCTGCGGCCCTTCTGCTACCGCCTTACGGCTACTCTGATGACTGACAGAAGACAACAGCCAAGCAGTTTGCGGCACATTCGAAACTCACCCTTCAAGTAAATGTCTGTTAAAACAAAATTTCAAAAATCCGCTTCTGGGGTTTCCATCTTGAACTGCTCTAGAAAATTTATAAGTGAGCTTTTACGGTGGAGCTTCCTACACTCACTGTTTCTTGCAGTCTTCCCATTTGCAGATGCCATCAACATACAGTGGCTCACCTGCCCAAGACCAGCGTCGCACACAGCGCGGGTTTTGGAAAGAGTCTTAACACAGCGTTCTCTGCTCAGAAATCGTCCACTGGCTCCACTCTACATAGTGTGTGGTGCAATGTTGATATCAGAAGTGGGAGTCGATGAGTGAGTGTTCGAGGATTCCCAGGATAAGCCGACTGCCCGCCGACACTCCGCGGGAAGACGGGAACGCCTCTCTCTCCGCGGGAAGTGGGGCGCTGTGCCACGCCCACGGAACTGGGGCCGCTCGCAGTTGACTAGCCCTACTTAGCCGGCGGGGAGTGGGCTGGTTTTATCTGAGTAGTTGGCGTGATCAGCCTTAGTTATAGGAAAATAGCCAAATGAAGGTCAATTCGTCTTGACCATCCAAAATTATCCCACAGAAACGTTCTGAGGCAAACCTGAGCTCAGCCAAACTGCCGTATACTCACCCTAACCTACCGTAGTTTTGACAATCGATAAACGAACCTCAGGCGCAATTTACACTCCCCGACGCCAGCGCGGCACGCGCGTGATTATGAATCCTCCAGCGGAGAAGCCATGAATGGGCGAAAAAAAGTGGGCCTTAAATTTTCTGAACAAATACATAATGTACACGAGTTCAGCGTCACGATAGCAGAGAATAGTAGTGGAATGAGTAATCACGGAACGGAATGAAATTGATTATGGATTAATAGTGAAAATGATGAAAAAGTCGTCACGGCCGTCGCCGCCATTGCGGAGCGGCGTCACACGCGTGCTGCGCGGGCGTGGCGTCAGGCCATTCATACTCTAACGGCACGTTCGCGTTGGCGTTGAGGAGTATGAATAGCGCCTTAGAGTGGTTTTAAGCGCTTTGAATAGCCCAGGTAAAATGTTAAGTGAAGTCTGGCAGAGCATTTTAGAAATCGCCGAATGCCGAGTTTGGCCCCTCAAAATTATTTTAACGTTTTCTGTTGTGCTCAAGATTGCTTGATCATACATTTATCTTTGGATATCATGCCTCGTGCACATATTTTTGATATCTCTGTTTCAAAAATTGCGTCAAGCATGATCGCAGAAGTCAAGTCAGTTGTCAAGTCTCCTTAATTCCCAAATGTTTTTCTATGAAGTTTCTTTGAAATTTAGTGTTCATGTTTATCAGGTGCAGAGGGCGAGGTGTGCTTGGGCAAACCACTAATTTCAATCGACTTATCGAGTGATTCAAAAATCATCCCTTTTCCAAAAATCGTCATGTTGATTTCTCGAAAGAAAAATTCGCTTTCTTCTAGCTATTAACTTTTCGATTGACACAAAGGCCATTTTTTTAATTAGTGATTTCTCGGATTATTTGAATATCACGATTTCTTGATCGGGAGAAATTATTGGTAATATCGTCTGTCATTGTGAGCGTTGCATTAATGCCCAAAAAGTGTCAATAAGGGTACTGATATCTATTTGCTGGTAATAAGCCGCTCAAGCAAAAGGATCACGATGATTCGGGTCACAAGCGCATACTGGATGAATTGGGTCCCGCTTCCTCCGTGATTGTGAGCAATGAATACAGCGATTGGCTTATTCGAGTTTCACACCCTTTATAGATTATAAACTGAGCTAATTAGAAAATGTTCTCGTCCGCAGCTCTGACGTATCACCTGCTCCCTCATTTTCATAGCCAGTACGGCCAAAAACAACTCGAAAGTGGAAAGATGGTCTAGCGCCGGGTAGCTTCATTCCAAATGGCGTACAGGAATGGTGTCACGTCTGTCCGGACTATGAGAGGAAAAGTTCGAGAAGTATTGAGCTTTGCTTGAAAACTTTGATGATAATTGTAAAAGGTAGGACTATATGAATGTACCGCTCGTTCACACACCTAAATTCCGTCCAAGAAAGACTGTCGGCGTGCGGGTCGAACGCCTGGCACGGAGGTATTTTTCAAACTTGAAAATCTGCCAGCTGTAAAACTTGGCGAGTGGTGAATATTATCGCAATCAGCTGCTCGCAACCATGAGAAGGCTCATCCAAATAAATGCCTTTGTGACGGGCGCTCCGCACGCACTCCGACCGCGTGGGCGGACAGTGTCATTCGGACAGACTTCACATACAGTTGAGATTGAAAGCACTAACAATACATAGAGGGATTATCATCAGGTTGGGTTCTCACCAAGCCGCACTCTTGCTTCGCGCGACACCTCGTTTTTCGATGCTCGGACTACGATCCTGTGCGTAAGTCTTTGAAAAAACTACCTTCGGCTAAGTATAAATACATGTTCATAGCAAATGGTGTCATCTTCTGTTCCGCAGTACCAGAAGTATTTCCTGAAATTGAGTCCAGTACAGCATTAGGCTGTTGCATAGAGAATATAATGAAACTGCTTCCTCACTCATGATTAGTGCGGGTACGCCCCGCCTCTCATGATGAGCGCGGAAAAGTAGTATTTCGTACTTAGAATGGAACAATGTCAAGACTTCAAAGTAGAACAAGAATAATGATAATGCAAGTATACGATGGTATGGAATGAACAAGGAATAGAAAAAGTGTTGCTAGATTGGACTGCTGCTCGTACAGCATGTATGGTCTCCTTGTCAAGTTCAGTCTAGTGAGCAGACGAAGCGCGATCATCATTGAGAGCCGTGCTGCGTTTGCGACACGCGAGGCTCTTCTTCTCCAAGCCCGTCCACTCGCTGGACTGAATTTCACAAGGAGACTATGTATTCAGGGAAAGGGCAACCAATGATGCCAATGATGTCAAAGGAGGCACGTAGGTCAGAGCTGTGAGGATGAAGTCATCGATCGGAATATCAAAGGTGAAGTCATCTAGTTTGAGTTAACACGAGGAAAAATATATCGAACTTTTACTAGAGCATTACCAGAACTAGATGTCAGAGCTACTCATGTAGCCATGCCTTTCTAATAGACATCTTTCCGGGTACTGAGAACACTATTTTAGTTGCCCTAATAGTGAAAAAAAATAAATTTTTTTCCCGTTAAACTCCTCTCATTGGGGTGATCTGGGGCTCTGAACCCCAATATGAGGCTTGTTTTCAGTATTTTGGACGATCACGACAGATAAATGTTGATATTCCTACGTAGTTCGGCTCAAAACCTTTCTTTTACTGTTACTCCGGCAGCTAAAATAACGTTTCTACGAGTATTTGGAGGGCAGTCGATCAGAAAAAAAAACATGGTTAGATAGACGGCTCTGGTAACCCGTTTTGGTCAATTCTCTGTTAGAGGTGTGCGGCATGGCACAGCTCCTTCACATAAACTTAGATTACGTCCTTTTAACATCACCTGCTGACACAGTCCCTATGCGAATTATTTCCAGACGAGATTAGGGTACACAATGATATCGGAGACTGTCTTGCTCTATAATATACAGTCAGTCATAGTCATTTATTACTGTGGAGAGTCGGAACTCGATAGCAGACAATTTTCACGTCATTAAGGAAATGAAGAATATTCAGGATTCAGATTATTTGCGACCCTTATTATAAATGGCTGTACGGTGTCTAACGCGAATCTTGATCGCAGCACAGGAACACCTCCAAAACTTTGTAAAAGAACTCGAAAGAGATTACATACATATGTAAATATTTTTACACTCCAACTACATCAGCTTCTCTCTATGAACCTAACCTAGCTTGCTACATACCCTAGTTCTCCACAGCTGGAATATGACCACTTTCACTTTGTGATCTGAACTGAGGGTTACTCACATGTTGTCATGGGGCCAGCGCCGGACAATGCACCCGTTTTTGATCGGGGAGCAAAGACAGGGGTCCTTCTAAAGAAGGGCTACGTCAGGCGATCCTGCCATTTCTCGGTGCTTGCCTCTCGAGGGAAAGAGGCAGAAGGATGGCACGAAATTAGAGATAGCCAGATAAATGTAGTCGTTGACACAGCCGCGGTAGGATAAAGCTCTTCCGAATGAGACTGTCGGCCCAAGCGCGGCGTGCGGATCTAGCACTCGTCGCTAAGGCGTTTTTTTTCAAATCTCTGAATCAATCAGAGAGAATCTTGTACGAAAAGAAAAAAAAATCCCAGACAGCTGTTCCCAGCCGTGAGAAGACACGTCTGAAGGGTGATTTCAACGGCCGCTAAAGGCGCATGCCGACCGCGTCAGCAGACAGTTTCATTCGGACATACTTCAAGTGATCGAGCCTCGCCGTCTGCATGCGGACGCTCCGCATGCCCACATGTGCTATTCTCCTTTCGGAGCCAAATTTACTGTGTTCCTCCCCGCGCTTGTGCGGAGCGAGGCGGCGAGAAAGTGTGGGGGGGGGGAGAAGGAAACGCAGGGAATGCGCGCAGACGCACGCGATAAACAGAACTAAACTCCTCTCCGAAACTATATCTAGTGCACGTGAGCACACGTCGCGATCTCAAACAGCTGAAAAAGCTCGATCGCTTAGCCCACTACGTCTGTGCCAGCGATTAGCTACCCATGATGAGGGAGGCTTAAGAATTCCATAAGACCAAATGCACGTCTCACGGTTTCATGTCAACAACTTTCCCAATTCGACGTAATTCCTCCTGCGATCAGGTGGTCAGGTGCTCAACCGCTATATGACAGCAGAGCTTCAGGACCGTGGTGGTTGGGCTCCTTAGCCGTCAAGCCAAATTATCACTTCGGCACTCGATCTCTCGTTAGAGTAGGGAGCCGTCGGTGCTCGGAAGCTTGCCCCTGTGAAGCTGCGTTCGCCCCCTCTGGTTTGTGTGAGTAACAAACGCTTACCCGGAAACCATGCTGTCAAAATCGATGCGAATGCTCATTCTGAAGGCCTCCGGACTTCTCGGCAGGATGAATGTGTTGCGCATTGACACTTTCGCAGTTTAATGTGCGCACAGTTTTGCGTACAACGTTGTTCTGCGGTCTACAAATTCGAACACACCGTCGCCGACATTTTCCTTCTGCTATCACATATTTTTAGGAACATTCCTTCATTTCGTCCTGTTGCATCCCCAGCATTTCGGAGCCAGTGTTGAGAGCATGACAAGGCCCATAAAATCGGACGTTAGACATAAATCGGGAAGAGGCGCAGAGGGAGCTATTTTCTTCTATTTGCCACCAAATGGTATTGTCAAACACACCTGAGGGGTTAAACGTTTCAGCTCTGATAGCAATAACGTCTAAATCTGTAAAGCATTATGGGAATTTCTCAAATTGTACAGCCGGCATGGATCGCACTTGTGACTTTGCGTTTCTTGCTGTGCGTTGGCGCACACTCAATGCGCATAGGTTATTACATAGAGTTCATGTAATAATTCTAGTCTGATGAATGGGCGAGGCAGCGACGGTAGATCACTCCGCGCGAATCGAAATCCCAATCTCCAGTGAGGCTCCGTCCATACGTGGCGAGAGCGTGCGATTACGCAAAATCGATGATCATCGTGGGCGCACGATTCGTTAGCCGCTCATAGGCGCTCCTTCTCGCGCGCCCTCGCCCGCTCGCTCTCGCACGCTTACGCCGGCACCACGAAGCAAGCAGCAAGTTTCAAGCTCACTGCTCCATCACTAAAGCAGGTGGCTCTAAATCTGTAGCAAAACTACTGCCCTTGTTTTCCATAATCCCACCACGGAAGTAGAAAACCGTGGGAAATCATCAGCCGTTGCGCCGACTCGGGCGATTGATCACTCGATCAAACGTTTTCAATCGAATCAACACGAGGTGGGGGGTGTTTTCAAGTGTTGATTTGCGGTCAGCGTTAAGGAGCGTCGAGAGGGGCACAACAGCGGGAGCGCCCGCTCTCGCGACGTATGGACGCTGCCTGAGGCCGCCAACCCCGCACGGCCAGCCGCCTGGTCCATGCGTCAGACTAAATCGAAAACGGAAACCAGACATGCACCGAACATGGGCCAACGCGCAACAGAGAACGAAAAGCATCAGTCCGACTCGTGCCGACAATAACTAGTTTTCCACCTTTCCCTACCCTGTCTGCACTCTAGATTTTCGGCTTAAGCGTCCCAAACCCTAAATTAATGCCCTACTAAGAGTTTCGCCGTAGCCATGGCTGCTCATTCGATATGGTTCTTACTCTATTTATCCCCAACATATATCCCGTTGTGTTTCCTGGGTCGCTAAAATCCCGATTAGAGATAATGGTTCTTGAAAGAAAGTTCGATCTGTCCATGTGAATTTTTATTGTAGTATCTATTGTGGCGGAAACAGTTATCCGGCCCTCAACTGTCACGCCATAATACGCGATTTTGTATTCAAAACTGGCTGGGTTCAGAGTACTACTGTACTGGATTCGCATTTGAAATACGTTCTGAACGTATTCTATACAATATTAATAGTATACAATCTGCTCTCGTAGTTAAAGACGGGGTTTAGCGTAATGACAGATGAATGAGGGAGTGGGAATGAAGTTGCTGATCGTGAAAAATCAGAGTGGGAAAAAACAAAGTTAAGCGGCGAACTCGAAGTTTTGCGTTTTCCTTTGTATACAAGATGCTAACATCTCCGCAGAAGTGGAGCTGCGACGCAGGAAGAGAACGATGCATTGTTGAAAATGCTCTAAAGAAACTTCCAAATCCATACCGGGGCCGAAATACTCCGCTGTTCGAGGCTATATCTTACCTCGGGCTCTGCACTCAGGTCACTCTAACTACTAAACTATGATTTTGTCTTTAATTAGTCTGGCCACTGGAATAGTTTGCTTGCAGGATTTCGGGTGGGTGAGGAAAGATTGGAATCAGTCGGTCAAGGATTCTAGCACAGCGAGTAAACGCGCTCCATTTAATGTAGTTTGAAATTCCGCACTAGAGGGGACCGACATTCCTTGCAACCTTTAAAGGCACAGGACACCCACAAAATTATTTCTCAGATTTTATAATTATCTTGCAGAGAGCCACTCTCTGATCTTGATGGTATCTCTGACATCGTCCAAGACACCCTACGAACGAAGATATGGCTCCTTGAGAATGCCTGTATTTTGAGAACAAAAATTTCGTGGACGAATTGTCTCAGACCTGTTTTTCTCTTCATTCGCAATCACTGCACGAGAGCAAAAGAGGATGAGGAGATAGACCGGCAATGGACTGAAGGACATGTTGAGAATTCATCCATCCATTTAGCTGCTATCGAGTTCGTAAATCTTGTAGGGGGCCGGGCCTGCGGTGGTCGCTTATATCTCGCTTATTTGGACGAATTGAGATCTCGCATTTGGCACGTCTTATATAGGAGGGGTCTATTACACAATCAAATAAAAATCACAAAATTCATATGTGAGATTGTATTGTGCCTTCAAAGGAAGGGTTCGCCATGAAAACGATTTTGGAGCTCTCTTCATGACAATGTAGATTTGGTCACCACAAAAGTAAAAAGAAGTGAGAAGAGTGAAAATTTACAGAAAAACGCTCAAAAACAAGGTATAGTGGCTAATCACGGGTGTCTCGAATTTTCGAGATTTTCGTTTGTGCTTGTTTATCCGCCTTTTGTTTTACTGTTAAAGTAGTCAGTAGTCTCCAGAAAAGCTAAGAAATTACTTTCAAAGCAAAATAAAAGTTTACAAAACAGGCTTTTATAGAAATCTTACTAATTGATGGCGGGAGGACACCAAACAATAATTTGTTCCTGAGCGTTTTTTATCCAATTTTTTACTTATTTTCACTTTTGTGATGGCGAGATCTACCGTTCCATGGGGACAGCACAACAACAGGTTTCTATCGCGAATCCTGCCTTTGAATTCAATGCCACCCATGAGCTTATTAGCATTTGTCTTTCAATAACAATCTCCGTTTCTTTGCTACATCTATATCCTATTGATCTTTTTACTCCTTTTAGTGAGTCAGCAGCAGTTGAACAAATATAACCTAATCCATCGTGATCAGCTGGTTCTAGTGCGAGAATTTGTAGTTCATTTGCGGTGAGAACTGCTGACATCATTGATTCGCAACCCTAAGCTCATTTCCCATTCCTGGTCATAATTTCCGGCGTTTGATCATCGAGCTTTACTCACATGGCTCTCGATGGCCGGCCGGCCCGCAGTGGCCAGTTAATCAGAGCTATTTTCCCTATTCGGACATAAACATTGACTATACCGTAGTTTCAGCCGAGATTAGATGACTCATGCAGGGTTCGCGAATGAAAATGAAATGGCCTATGCGTGCAGAAGAAGGTACAGCTCACTGCGCATTCAACTACATACACGAGTTTGTATGTGATGAGGCTGAGCGGTGGTGTAGGTTTGTTCATGTACGATTTACTCGTTGTTGAGGTTTCCTGTTGATTTATGAAGATAGGATCTCATATGTATCCAGTGTTTCTCACGAATAGAGCTCCGCCGGACATTCATTATTCTGACAGAATTACTTAAAGGCAGCAGCACGATGAAATTCGCTCTCGTAATTCTCACAGCGTATGAAAGGTCTGGAGCTCTTAAATACATCTGCGATGAGAAAATTCGAGAAAAGTGATCGAAAATCCGTTTTCTGGGTCCAAAAATATCCAGTGTTATCAGCACTGAATCAAAAGAGTGGAGCGATTGGCCACTACGCGAGAATATGATCTCTCAATCAAATCAGGCGACATCTCATGTTGTCTACCACTTGGCTGTGCTATTTCTCTTGTTGGTCTTTCGCTCCCTCAAGATCGGTGATTCATTGTGTTCCCGGTAGGGGGAGGCGAAATACAGCTGAGGCGGGCAATTACAGGGGTAGGACTCGGTTATCACCGATGTAAAGTAGTTAGGACTCGATTCTGATGCTTCCAAATGCGTGAGCGTTGTGATGCAAGCCGTACGATTAGGTTTACGTTGCTACCTCAACAACGTTTACGAGCGTGTATGATGTTTTTAAAGGCAAGGTTCGGTCATAATCCAACTTTTCCAAAACTTGGGTTAGATAGGTCGACCTAGACTAGCAAAGCCCGTGTAAAACTTTTGTGAGCTATGCGCCGTTTCTCATGGAGGAAGTGGCCTGTAAGCAGAGAATTGCGGGTTTCGTAGTATTACCAGGCCGTCAAAACATCGATTTTCCAAAGGCATGTACATATCTGGTCACCTCAACGCACTGGTAGCATTCATGGCTCTGCTAGGCGACGACTTCCGCGCACGGTGAAGAAAGCGCGGAAATTTGCTGAGAACTTGGACGATGGGCACACTTTGTGATCAAGCGATTGGCTGAAATGGCCGAAATAACTTGAGGGCAGCATACACGCTCGTATACATGGTTGAGAGAACAACGTGAATCGAACCTTATGGCATACAGCATACTGCCTGCGCATTTTGAAGCGTCAAAAACGACCCACAATGCCGTCACAGGAGTAGCAATTTGGCCCCGCCCGTATTTTCACGCCCCTGTATTTGTGCTTTTCCACCAACGCAGGGTTGCTGGATCATCCTCGTCTTCAGTAAGGTGTGTGGTTCATTTTTCAGGCAATCGACCTATGTATAGTACCGATGGTGATGATAACCCAGCAACCTTGCGTTGCAGGAAAAGGACAAATACAGGGGGCGTGAAAATACGGGCGGGCCAAATCTGCTACTCCTGTAACTGCATTGTGGGTAGTTTTTGACGTTTCAAAATGCGTAGGCATTGTAATCTGAGCCATACCATTCTATTTACGTAGTTATCTCAATTACGCTTACGAGCGTGTATGCTGCCTTTAAAGGCAGCAGACACGCTCAAAAATGGTATCGATTTTATGACATAAATCAAAGTTTTGGAGCTGGTTGTATTGGGAACTGACGAAAAAACGAACGAAAACTGTGCGCAAATAGAGGATTAACGGCTATTTTGTTATCGGGTGAAAGTGGACGAGTTTCACCGCGCGCGGTTGGAACAGCTAATATTAGCAACAAAACGGTTGAGATGGAGAAGCCGATATACTCCTACAGCGTGTACTAGACCGTTCAGCTCGTTATAAGCATCGAACACCAGCCAAAGTGACCGTATTAGTACTATCAATCCGGACGAGTTTGTATTTTGGGGCGAGGTTGCAAAATTTTTCGATTTGCATTGCCTAAATTAAGTAGTTTGGACTCATTTTTGACTCTTTCAACGGCGTTAGCAGTCTACTAGGAGCCATGCGGCTCCAGAAACGTAGTTATCTCAACAACTTTTTCGAGCGTGTCTGCTGCCTTTAAAGAAGGCAGTTTTCCCACGTTTTCTGGAATAGCCTGTGGCCTGCGATCCGTTTTAGCAGAAAATCTGGAAATTAAAATTCTGTCTGGACCCTACCTTTAAAGGCAGCTTTCGCCATTAGAAAACCCGTAAACCTTTCCATAGAAAATTAAAGGCTTATTCGACAACAAAGCGTAGGTTTCGAGGGTTTCGCCAGTGTATGTGCTTTTCAGAGTACGTACGCGCAGAGAACCATACACAATTTTTCATGTTTCATATGGGTAGGCGTCTTTCGCGAACGAAAATGTCGATAGGGCCCTTGAAAAGCCCTCAATTGCAAAGAAGACCCAATTTGATTACAGTGTACCTGAATTTTGCGCGAAGATAGTTTTTGAGATTTCCTGCATCTGGAAACGTGGTCGCTGCCAACTTTGAAGTATTCCTGGAATTGTTTTCGATGTTATTTGACGGTCGCATCAACATTCCATGAAAAACTGTTTAGTGATCTGAACTGCTAGATGATGGACCCCACAGCAGTTTTCCGGTGGCCATAACTTTTAAGGAGCATATTGTCCATGTCTCAAGTTTCGCGGGTGATGTCAGCTAGCCCGGATCGTGTCTAGAAACATACACAAAAAATACAAAGTGATTTCTAGACCGCACGATGCCTTTAAAGGCACAGGCTCATCTCAAGGATAATTCTTGATATTTTAGTAGAGGCACCGCTCAATAACAACCCTTTCAGACGCGCGATCTCAATTCTTACAATTAAATCCTTGTTTCAGCTGATGAAGCACCTGTCAATAATCAGTTCTACAGTATATATAGCAATGATCATAGCCCAAGCGTATAATAAATTAATAAATAAATAAAATAAATAAATTGAGCGAGAAGCTACAGGGAGCAAAGTCGGAGGCACCGCTAGAAACCTAAAAGTGAAGCTACCCATACCGCTCCGAGGAGAAAATTGAGAACAATTAGTGTATAAACCTTTCGCCAACTCTAGTCTAGCGAACGGACGAGACGCTACAAATAGCTACGAGCCGTGCGGCGTTGGCCACAAAACCTGCCAGCAGGATTTAAATCGCAAACGACGATCTGCCGCTGCTTCACCATCTATTCTCTAGAATAAATTTGTCGAAGTGACCATACATATTGCCCTTGAGCATAAACGCAATTTCATAGTTTGCAAACGTTTGCAGAAATGTTGAACGAGAAAAAAAAACCGCTTGGGCTATGATCATTGCTATATATACTGTAGAACTGATTATAGACAGGTGCTTCATCAGCTGAAAACACGGATTCAAAAAAATGAAAACATTGAGAAAAAGCTGCAAAAAGATTTTGCATGAGTACTGTCAATACGGTGCTTCTTACAAAGCCCCTCAACTAACGCCGAGAGGGTTGTTCTCGCAAATTCGGCTCTCAAAGTATTGGACGGAACGCATGGCGTGCATCAGAACACAGTTCTCGACGAAAACACTAATAAAGAAATTCTCAACCAGAAGAAATCATTTTTACGCCCCGAATTGACTATCCTTTCCTCAAAATTGCTGTTGAACTTGTCCAAAGCGTTTTGAAAAATTTTAGAGAATCGGTGAAATTTGTCCCAGTCACACTGAGCCAGCCTAAATAAACAAGTGCGATGTTTATTCATTTATTTATTTATTATACGTCGTTGCCGACGGGCTCAACAACAACGAAAACAATGTACAGAAACTCGGAAAAAAACATATATGCAATTAAAAGCAATTAAAAACTCAGCGCAAAAATTCAACAGCGGGCGTAAGATCATTGCTTCAATCAGAAAAAATTTCGGAAGGCGACCCTACTCAAAGTCTGGACCGCTAATGGTAGAGAAGAGGCAGTAAGAAAGAACTGATAGAGTGCCAAAAAACAACCCATCCGTTTCCCATGTCCCAGAGAAGGGGAATCATTCTAATTCGTATCCTGTTGTAAAGATTGTTGTAAAAGCGGCCGTACCCACGCGGCTTCCTAGGATGTGTATAGGGCCTCCGACCACAGTTAGGTATCTGGGCGAGACGTCTTAAAGGCAGTGGTCACGATGAAAAACGTTATCGAAAAAACTACAAAAATCTGCTTAGATCAAAAACAGCTGAAAAACTATGAAGGTAGCGCGGTGAAAAACGGGCTAGAATTAGAGTTTCTAGGACCCAAAGAAGCCAGCTCGTGCACACGTGCACAGCGCCGACGAAAAAGATCGCAGTCTTATGCCGAGCAGTCAAAAATCATCGACATTCAGAGGAAGACATAAATGCAAATATACCTAATAAAAGGGGGTGTGTATACAAGTCTGTTGGTACCTGCTCGTTGGTGCCCCTGCTTCTACTGAACCCAGCAGACGTTTGAGTGTACACAGGGAACGTTCGAGCGATATAGCGTGCACAACTATATCGCGAAAGTATCCCGCAAATTGCATAAAGGTGTCGCCGTCCGGCACACTAAGGCCTCTGGTCCATAACACCTTAGGATCCGTACCTAGGGAGTCATGGAGTCTTTGGCCACAAGCCACAATTTCGCCACCCTGAACTGTCGATCGCTGTCGAGTGATATCCAAAGAACTGCGCTATCCAGACTTCTGAGCTATTTCCATGCACCGGTTGCTGCTTTGCAGTAAACCCGCCTCAGAAGGATAGACCCGTCATCAGCGTCGGAGAGTACACCATCTACTGCGGTAACGCTGACGATAGGAGAGTGGGAGGCTGTGCAATAGCTGTAAGGAAGGATTTCAATGGTATGTTCAAGGAGTTCGGCTCAACGTCGTGTCGGAATGCATTCGTACGACTGCGGGATCACAGAGGATTCAATCTGTGGATAGTGAGTGCTCATGCGCCCACTGAAACCGCCGAAGACAATTCGAAGGATGCGTTTTATGAGGAACTCAATACGTTGCTGGCCAGGATACCTTGTCAACATGCTGTTGTCGTGGGGATTGACGCAAATGCGAAGATGGGACTTGATCAGGAATCCGAAGTACTCGGTAAATGGTTCTCCCCAGTGGAGCAAACATCGGACAATGGCTACCGCCTTGTCGACTTCTGTGAACGCAGTGGTCTGATTATTGCATCGACATTCAAGAGGAATCATCGCCGCCATCAGCTTACGTGGCAGGGACCAACCCGGCTATCTCCAGAAGAGAAGCGGAAGCGGAAGATGACAACTTTGAAACTACAGCTTGACTATGTCCTGACGAGGAATATTCCAGTATCGGACATTCGAAGATCTAGAGCTGTGTGGGATGTCGCATTCGATTCGGATCACCGTCCTGTTCTGTTGAACTTCACTGCGAGGATTCATAAGAGGAAGCGAGGGGCTCAGCCTCTCCAGAGGATTGACATGACAAGTCTCAGAGATGAAGAGTGCAGAAGGAATTTCCGACAACGCGTTTCTATTCATATCGGAGTACGGACTAAGAAGAAACTTTGCGACGCGGATTCTTTTGTCAAATGCATCCAGGACGCTTCGAAAGAGGCACTCCCGGTTGTACAGCCTAAGAAGAAGTTCGCCTACGTCTCAGAAGAAACAAAATCTACCTACAACAGAGTATGTGCTCTCCGAACTGCAGGAAACTTCGTGAAGAGAAGCGTCTGAGGAGGAAGTTGCGTCGGCAGCTTCAAAGTGACCGCGAACGAGAGTGGACGTGTAGAGCTAAGGAGTTCGAGAAGGCTTGGGAGGAGAAGAATCCGAGGAAAGCCTACACGTTGCTGCGACAGTATAGCGGGAAGATGAAGAGATGTTCTCCTGTCTTGAACACTACCAATGGAGTTGCAGTTGGTGATGCGACGCTGCCAATATGGAAGGATTACTTCAGTTCACTACTGAATCGTCCAGCGCCATCAGTACCTGAGCTCCCGCATGTTCAGAGAGCACATTACGATGTCAGTGAGGAACCGCCGACTGAGTCTGAAGTTTTGGATTGTGTCCGGAAAATGAAGAATGGAAAGGCAGGTGGAGATGACAACATCACTGCTGAAATGCTGAAAGCTCTTCCTCCGTCTGGGATTCGTGAAATGACCAACACCATCCGTGCCATATGGATGAGCGAAAGGATACCCGATTCGTGGAGACATGCGATCATCGTACCTCTTCACAAGAAGCTATCCGTCACGGATCCTAAGAACTACAGAGGAATCTCTCTACTTCGTGTCATGTACAAGGTTTTAGAATGTATCATTCTTGAGCGACTTATCAAACATCGTGAAGGAACGACCAGAGATGAGCAAGCCGGTTTTCGACCTGGAAGATCGACCATCGACCAAGTGTTCGTCGTGAGAAGAGTAATTGAATCGAGGCAGCGGTTTTCGAAGCCATTACAGCTTGCTTTTTTGGACTTTGAAGCCGCGTTCGACTCTCCTCATCGTGATCGATTGCTCAATGCTCTGCGAGCAGATGGAGTCCCGGAAAAGTATGTTCGGTTAATCGAGGACATGAACAAAGGAACAACAGCAGCAGTTCGTACACCTGTCGGATTTACGTCAGCTTTCGAGGTGAAAACAGGAGTAAGGCAAGGAGCCGTTGCAGGACCTTTTCTTTTCAACTTCGCCGTTGATGACATCATGCGTAGAGTTGCAGAACAGTTTCCTGCGGATGTGATCCTAACACCATCAGGACGCTCCCTTGTCGACCTGGAGTACGCCGACGACATTGTGTTATTCGCTGAAAACAACGCAAAACTGCAAAGGATTGTGAACCTCGTTTCGAAGTATGCCGCAGCCTATGGACTTCGTCTTCGTCCCGACAAATGCAAGCAGATGTGGGTCTCTCAGAGGCCTTCAACGGGAGTTTGTGTGGACGGACAACGTATCGAACTGGTGGACGATTTCTGTTATTTGGGCTGTTTGCTGAAGAACGATGGTAGTTATGCAGCGGATATTCGACAACGATGTGCGAAAGCTACGTCTGCATTCAATTCTCTAACAAAGTGTTTGTGGTCTACCACCATCGCGAAGGAAGTCAAGTTGCGCGTCTACCTATCCGCTATTCGCCCTATCATGATGTACGGATCGGAGACGTGGGCAGCACCGAAAACGCAGATGGAAAGGTTGGATTGCACGGAGAGGAAGCTTTTTAGGCGTTTGCTTGGATATTTCTGGCCGCGTGTATGCCATAACGAAGACCTTTACAAGGAAATCGACGCAGTACATCAACGCTTGACACGAGGGAGGTGCCAGCATCTCCTAACGCCATCTCAAGCAGCAATGGAAAGTCGACTTCGACTGCTCGGGCATATACTAAGAAGAACGCCGGATCGTCTCGTACAACACGCTTTAAAAATGCTTCCAAATCCTGTCTGGAAACGGCCACCTGGGCGTAGGCGAAAGTTCTGGACGGATGTGGTTAAAGAGGATTTAAAGTCACTCGGCATCGAATGACAGTTCAGGCGCGATGTTTCGTTTCGCAGGAAATGGAATAGTGACAGCTGGATGGAATGTGTTCAAATTGTGGCTGAAGACCGTGAAAAATGGACACGGCTGACTACTAGGACGGCACACCTCGGTGAAGATGCGGAATGACCGCGTCAGGCGAAAGCCAACCGATTAAGTCAAAGTTAAGTCACCTAATAAAAACAGTCGAGCAATGAAAGAAAGCACTCCAGTCAATGTTCTTGACTAGATGTCTACATAAATTTGAAGGATCATTAATTGAAATTCAATATCAAGCCAGCTGATGTTCTTGTTATAAGAGGTCATCGATGCCGACGATGTGGAGTGGGCTCGTCCTCCATCAAAAGAGAAGAAATTTCAGGCTTCAAATTTCGCCCAAAACAGGTTTTTTCGGGATTTTTTCTTATAGTTCCTACTACTCCAGACCCAGAAAAGGGTTTAGAAAGAAAAAGACGACAAGCATATTTGATCGCGACCACTGCCTTTAATACAGTTTCGATGTACCAATGGTTGAAAAGTGTAGGTGAAGGCAAATACGTTGCTAGCTGCAGTCATCTAGCACGACCTTTGGTTTAGTAATGTAGGAGGTTCTCGTAAGGTCAAGCAAAAAAAAAAGAAGAGTGGAAAAAAATATGGCTCCGAACTGTAGTAGGGACAACCTTATAAGATTTCAAATGGGAGCTCAATGATTATTACAACTTTGCTATAGACCATAATAATAACCGAGAAACAAGACAATGTCTGTCACGTTAAACATGGCCATCACAGCAGGAAAAAAACACTTATTCCAAAAACTGCCATTATTCCATGAATGACATCCGTGGCATCAGTGACTTCAAAAAAACATGGTTAACCCAAGAGCTAGAAATCTTGAATGTTCAGCGAGAGAAATAAGTTCAGTTTTTCCAGTCTGCAACGAAAAGTTCCCACATTAGGGGCACCAAGCACGTCTTTTGGGAGTTTCTCTAACCAACGCACACCATGGTACAACAATGAGTTGAAAACCCTAGATCGATAGACCCTTTTATATCGAAGCACAATGAATCGTGAACCCACCCTATCTTCCACGGCTTGTCCTGAACGTCCTATACTTGCTCGCTCTTACTAGGAGTCGACACTCCTTACTGTGCTTATCTGGGCCAAATTACGGTCCGTAATTGCGTCTCGACACGCTTTGCGGCCGCACGCGCTCTAGTCAATCAAGTTTCCAGCTCCAAAGCCGACTCGATATGGCTTTTTTATACAGTTTTATTCAATTTCGTTTAGTTTCCAGTTTCTAAAACCCACCTAGAGTCAACAGATCGGCAGCTGAGGCGCTGGAAACTCTTTGACTCGAAAGCGCGCGGCCGCAAAGCGTGTCGAGACGCAATTGCGGACCGGAATTAGACCCAGATAACCACAGTACGTAAGACGCGGAAGAAAAACACCATATCGTTCGAAACTCTACGATATAACAGGCTATTTAGTTTGAATGATTGCTGTCTGGCTGTGTAACTAGGCAATGAACGAGGATACCAAGGATCGGGGGCGACTCTGTATATCAGAATGCGTGTGAACATTTGTTGATTCTTTTCTAGCTTCATTTGAAGTTTTTTTGTTCTGTGGGCTCCATACCTGCCTGCAATCTCAGAGAGTCGGGGGTCCTATTCGGCCACGATAGGCTTTCTATTCGGGTACCTAGTCGAGTTGAAAGGAACTTTTGCAGCAGCACGTGCTGCTCCGAGGAGCACGTGGCCTGTTCGATAAGACTACGTGGCGCAGAGAGACAAACCCTTGTAGCATCCCCATTCCCCACGCTACAGCACGTGGCCTGTTCAATAGGAGCACGTAGCCCAAACATGCAAAACCTTCTCTGAACCCCCGTTTCCCCTGCAGCAGCACGTGGCCTGTTGGATATGAGCACGTGGCGCTGGGGGCGGGCTCCCACACCTTCGATGGGAGCGGGTCCCCCCCAACAAGGATACGGTCCAAGTCACGGACCGCAGTAGGGGATCACCCCCACAGCAGTCCGCGACAGGGACATCACCTTCGCCACGGTCGACAGCGAGAGAGCTCCCCTCGCTAAGGACCGTGGGGGAGACCCCTTAGCGGTTCAAAATCGTCCAGAAAGTGACTCGTAGTCACCTTCTAGGAGCAGCCCGACAGGCGCACTGCGCTTTCTTTGGGATCGAGCCCCTTATATACGTGCTGTGCGGCTGACATGCGCCGGGTAGTTTTTTTTCTGAAGCGACATGCGCCGGGTAGTTTTTTTCTGAAGCGGTCGATCAACGTATTCAATCATTGGCTGTGTGGCTCGTTCATCGTACAAGCTCATCGTAGTCGAATCGAAAGCGTATCGTGGCCGAATGGAACGGCTATGTTTGGCGCCACGTGCTTCTCACTTGGACGACGATTAGGCCACGTGGCGCAAGGAAATTACGTGGCCATATCGTCGTCCAACCGCTTTGTAGTCGAGTCGAAAGCCAATCGTGGCCGAATAGAACCCCCCGACTCCCTGAGGTAGTCAAGCTGGGGAAGAATGCGAAGAAAAGGAATTTCCCGCTCTCACCCACATTTTCCGTTCATGCAGATACGATTCGATACATTTCAATAAGCCACCATCAATACCTATCTGATTTAGGATCGACAACAGCTTAGAGTGATTGACTTTATCGAAAGCTTTGGAAAGATCGAAGTAAATGATGCCCACAGAGCGATTATTGTTCAATGCTGAACGCCAATCAAATGTACTATCAATCAACTGCGTTGTCGTAGACGTTTCTTTCGAAAACCCGTGTTGTTCAAGTGGAAGTAGGCTGTGATGCTAAAGCTCCAAGCCAGTCCACAATCCTATCTTTTAAACCTCTTTCACAGTTCGATCGCCGCGCGACGCGACGGGATGATAACCATGCGCATCGATCGAGATCGCGTCGCACATCGATTCTTATCCAAAACATGCCATCGCGGCGATCAGCGATGGAGGTGTGAAAATAGGCCTTACTATTTTCTCGAGTATTTTCATCGGTGTCGGTGTTATACTGATGGGTCGGAAATTGTTCAAACATGTTCTATAGATAAGTTGGTAGATTAGCACGCGTCGCACCGACGCGACGCCATGGAAAAGACATGTCTATGGCATGAGTGAGTATGGCTAAAAACATTTCAATTTTTTTATTTACGCTGTGTCAAGCGATCCCCTCCAAGCAACATTTGTCAAGTAACTACAATTTGAAATATGCCCACTGTCGTCAAGAGAAACTTCGCAAAATTTATCTGCTACTCTGGTAAAAGTAGTTGTCAAGTATTGGACAAAAAGTTGTCGAGTGTCGGTCGAGAATCGAGTAGTTCGTAAAAGGGGTAGAAGTTGTCGAGAATTTGGGAAATCGCAGTATTTGTCGAGAAATCTAGCTGATTTGTCTAGAATTTGGATGAAGTTCCCGAGAATTCGGGTAAACAAGTGCTTGACGAGAATTCAGACAGATTCCTAGATAACTCCATCCAAAATTTAGAATGTGTCTCCAACATGTCGAGAATTTCCAAGAATTCAGAACGGTAACACCAGAACCCTCCTTACATCAAATTCTTCGAAAGTCGCGACTACTGTTATCGTTCTGTTCTTTTCATGTGGATCATCTTGGGTTTTTCTGTTTTATTCCATTCTTCTAGTTGGTTATCGACTATAACTTACTTCACCGCACTCTTGAATATCAAACTCGTTTTTTTCGAACTTTGATGTACTGGAACTATTAGAAATGTCAAATCTGGGATTCTCTGGTTACTAAATTTCGATAGTTTTCGAGCTCCCAAGTACTGACCTCTTTTCGATGATCAGTAGTTGGAACAGTCGGATATAAAATTCATTTCGAGTGAATCTCGAGTGATTCAGTTCCAACCGAAATATGCAACTCTGAAAATCTGAACTTTGCCGAATATTCGCAAATTTCCGAATATTCGGCAAAGCTCGGATCAATACATAAGATCAAAAACCAAACCTCTCCGGCCGCTTCGCGGCTGGAGCGATTAGGAACAGTCCCTATATATCTATGAAATATATGAACACTTGAGCCGAATATTCGGACAAAAAAATGGGAGGTGAATGGAGAAGTTCATTACAATTCTCTAATTCGTAATTCGTTTTTTGAAGACTACTGCGCAGAAAAATGGTCAAAGAATGTGAAAAATATGGTTCGTCTATGTTTCTGTGGCTCGCAGAAAGACACCGATTCCCACATCATTCTCATAAAAAACTTCTTTTTTATCACGAAAAAATGATACTGCTCACGAAAAGTATCAATCACATATAAAAAACGTCGATCACAAACGCTCTGCGTGTGTTCAGTCATGGTATTTATTGCGGATATATATGCGAATTTTTATGTTTTCTGTTTTGAAACATCAGGTAAACCAGAAAATGGGATTTTCAAGTTACAAAATTCTAAAAACTTTCGAGCTTCCAAGTACTGAACTTTTTTCGATGATCTACATTTGGAGCAATCGGATTTTAAATATTATTTACGAAGTTGTTCTATAAATTTCATAATGACGTTGGGAATTGAGACCATTCATGCGAAAAAATTCGATTAAATCTCAAAATATGAACCTTGCAATAGTTTTTGCAATAGTTTGAAGCTTTGTCTGTAGTATACTACTCTTGTCTATTCAGTTTTGTACAGTATTCTATACGACATGGGTTGCTTAATAATTGTCTGGATAGGTGTCTTTGAATTTCTAAGAAGTCCCTGTTGATAGCACACTGGTGCTGGGCGAGACCAATAGCGGCCCATGTTGAACGGTTTTGTAGACTCACAGCATATACGATACTGATTGCCTCTGCCAGACGTCGATGAGATTCAGCCAGCTAAGTAATGTGAAACCATCTCTATGAGCTTCACCAACCGTTGTAACTAACGTTTACGCAGAAGCCCTAATTTTTGGTAAGTGCATACAGTTACACAGGTGTATAACTGCATGTAACTGTCTAGAGTCAGGCGAGAAGTTGTCGGTATTTGTCGAGAAGCTATCGAGAATTGGGAAAAAAGGGGTCCAGAATTCTCAAGAGTCTGCGAAATTTGCCCTGCATTCGTATGCCTGCGGGACAACTTTTTCGTCGATTGTTGACAACTAGTTTTACCTGAGTAATATATTGGCCTTGTCCCTGTCGGATATTGCCTCATTATCTCTGCTTCTGATACTACCAATCTAATTGCTACTTTCCAGCTCTCTGTTTAAGGGCTTGTAAAATATCGCTGTTAATGCCTGTTGTTGATCTTGCTATGGGTACTTGATGCAGTTAAGTCTAGGAATCTCATCCGAATGAAATGTGCTACATAGTGTACACTAGATAATTCTGGAAGATCAGCGGAAAGCATCAGTAATTGAGATTGAGTTGCTAAATTCCCTAATCCAATGGATACTTGAAAGATGCAGAAAAAAGTTCAGCTCACA
The DNA here is from genome assembly GCA_029168955.1 of Aplectana chamaeleonis. Classification (NCBI taxonomy): domain Eukaryota; kingdom Metazoa; phylum Nematoda; class Chromadorea; order Rhabditida; family Cosmocercidae; genus Aplectana; species Aplectana chamaeleonis. Next base: position 186,352 of record JAPDOI010001135.1, read on the forward strand.
AGAGAACCACAATAAGTCATGGTGACCATTCCAAATGAAATGCACTTTTCCAGAACCATTTTCGGACAAAAAGTCTGCATATGCCCATCGCAGCTGCTTAAACCCTTTCTGAAAGAAGTTGTGAGCGTTTTTAAAGCTTTGCGGCAAGGTAAGGTACCCCCCATGGAATGTTTAGGGTGTTTTTAAATTTTCTCCCGGATTTTGCTAAAAACATGCATGTAGGGGTAATCTGGGGTGCTGAACACGAATCTGGGGTTTGCTTGCCCAAATTTTATGGTTTACTGTAGGTTACGGTAGGTAACATGCCATTTAGGAGGCGAAACCTACCTCAGTATTCCGATAATCGACAAATGAACATCGAATTCGTATTCAGCACCCCAAATAACCCCCACATAGAAACTTTGAGACAAATCTGAGACTTTGACCATACTACCGTATACCCTCCGTAATCTACCGCAAGCTGTAAAAAATCGATAAACTGACATCAGATTCGTGTTCAGCTCTCCAAATATCCTCCAGAGAAATAATTTGAGCATGATCTATAGTAACACTCCGGAAATCGTCAAAAGTCGCGATTTGCTATCAAATTCTCCCGCGATGTGAATCTGTGAACGAATACAGTCGAAAACTTCGGAAAATCGATAAATGAACCTCAGATTCGTGATGAGCACCCCAAATAACCCCCTAGAGCGAATTTTATATTTTTCTAAAACGCTTCGAGAGCCCTCTAATTGGTATAAATAAACGCCCAACTGAAAATCCGTACGAGTCCAAAACGCTGTTAGTCTGCGCAAAGTTTGGAAAATGTTCGTTCACCCAAACTGTGCTTAGTGGAATAGTTTTGGGCGCTGAACACGTATATGAGGTCTGTTTCTGGATTTTCGTAGAAATAATGCGCTTTTTGAAGGGTACAATAGGTAAGAAAATCAGAGAAAAAATGCCTGTAACTTTTTTCAGAGTCTGCCTAGGCAGCTGCGATGGGCACATTCGGACTTTTCGTCCGGAAATGGTTCTAGAAAAGTACATTTCATTTGAATGGTCACTATGACTTATTGAGGTTCCCTTGTCAGTGTAGATGAAATTGAAAAAGTCAGAAATGGAAAACCCTGAAAATTGGTCGATCAATTAAGCATAAGTGCTTTTTCAGGTACTACGTTGATCGTTAAATTGAAGTCATCCAGAATGGCAGTGATGGAGCGTAAAGCAACAAGATCACGAATTAATGTTATACGCGATTCATCATGGCTTTTCACGTAGTTGGGTGAACGATAGAGACTACATTAGATCGTTTGTGGCTATGTCAGGTATAACGACGCATGGACGGAGCTGCGAAGGTAGATAGCCGCGCGCGATCGAAACCTTGTTGGTCGGTGATGCCGCCAACTCCGCATAGCCGGCCGCAATGACCGCACCTGGTCTGTTCACCAGAGCCAATTTGATACGCGAGCCTTACCATATAGGGAGGTGAAGAAAGATTCCTGGAAGAAATGGACGGTAGGTGTGAGACAGTCCCCCCCCCCTCTACAAGAGCCAGTTTCGAGCGGAACTGAGCTTGTCTGTGTCAAAGTTAACTGCCTGCTGTGGGATAAAACCTTACGATGACTTCACAGGAGACGTGATGCAATGTAACGAGATCATGTCGGTATGAAGTATGGAGGCTGCCCGCAGCCATAAGTCGGCGTTGAATATGGTGGTTTCAGCAGCACTCTGCTTGAAAGGAGTTCAGGATTCGACTTTAGCTCCTGTCGCATGAGTTCATCAGCACTTATTGGCTGGTATCATGATAACCAAGATGGTAGTAATTTCTGATAGGTAGCTGAAAGGACCTGTGCGAGACAAAGAACGTGGGCAAGTCATGGTATCAACATACCTATGTACATAGTAATAAGTGTTTTTCAAAATACGGAAGCCGTCAAAACATATACTTAAAATTTTCCTACGTTCACATAAGGTAGGCGTGAGAAATAAAAAAGCACACCAATACAATTAGCCAAAGCCACGAAACTGTATGATCAAATAAGCAAATGTACAAAAACAAAGCAATATAAGAGAACACAGGACATACAGCCGATTGCAGGAACCTCAATAAAATTCATATCTATGCGGAAGCCCAGACATTTCCCTTTGAATTGTAACAACGTCAAGGTTTCAGTCGCATCATTCTTTGTAACTTTAAGAAAAAGGCTCTCAGTTCTTAATGTGAATTACTTCGCTCGCATTGAGGACTTCTGCTCTGACAAAAGTTTCTTTAAATGACTACCTCTGGTACTAATAGCAGCTGAAGAAAAGAATTTTTTCTGGACGGGAGACAGCTACGGAGTACGGGGATCATGAACCACGCATACATCGAAAATTTTGCGCAGAGATTCAACTGAGGCAAGCCCCAGGTATTAATCCCGGATTGCATCTTACGGAATTAAAGAATACAAAAAAAACTGTCATTTTCTGGGTGAGTTGCGGTTTTTCTAGTATTTTCACGTTTGTTTCTGCTTTATTTCTGTTTCTGAGCAGTTCAATATTGCGAGTGGGGGCTTTTCTGAGTGCGTGAGGGAATTTGTTCGGGCTTGGTAATGTTTTTTTTTTCGAAATTCCACCTTAAAATAAACAATGGTAAATTCTCCTCACGTACTAAGAAAAGCCCCTACTTGCAATATTCAAAGAGTCAGAAACAAAACTAAAGCAGGAACAAACAAGAAGAAAACAACAAAAATCGCAACTCAGCGAGAGAATCAGCTGTGCTGCCGGTTGATGACAAAATTTGACAATGTGCCAGGTTTTCCATGTCAGCGTGTTGACCGCAGGCGCACCTTAGCCTTTTAACATTGCGATGAACTGTATGTCTTGTGAAGACTTCAACCACCTTACTTCTAATTCTCAAGGAACATATAGTTGTCTACTCGCTAATCGATTCAGGACGAGAGAAGAGCTCAGCTGAACGGCTTACCATCCCGCCAGCCGCCGGTAAGACTTGAACCGCCCGCGCCAGCCGCGGAAAAGATTTAAATATTTTCATTCTTGACGAGGCAAGCCATTGACCTATCTGTAGAGTTCACGTAATGATTTCAGAATGATGCAACGTCCATACGTGGCGAGAGCGGGCGTTCCCGCTGTTTTGCGCCTCTTGACGCTCCTCAGCGCCGGAGCAGCCCGTGCCAGCAAATTAGCACAGGCAAACACCCCCCACCTCGTGTTGATTCGATGAAAAACGTTTGATCGGGTGATCAATGGCTCGAGCCGGCGCAACGGCTGATGATTTCCCACGGCATTCGACTTCCGTAACGGGATTATAGAGAATAAGGGCAGCAGTTTTGCTACAGGTTTAATGCCACCTGCTTTAGTGATGGAGCAGTAGGCTTGAAACCTGCTGCTTGCTTCGTGGTGCTGGCGTATGCGCGCGAGAACAAGCGGGCGAGGGCGCGCGAGGAGCTCCTGTGAGCGGCTAACGAATCGTGTGCCCACGATGGCCATAAATCGCACGCTCTCGCCACGTATGGACGGAGCCTGATGAATGGACGGGCTGTGACGGTAGATCACCGCGCGCGCAATCGAAACCCTATTGGGCTGTGATGACGGCAACACCGCATGGCCAGCCGCCTGGTTCATGCGTCAGACTAAGTCGAATACGGAAACCGTTTACTTGCGATATATGAGTTCGCGTAACAATTTCAGTCTGAAGAATGGACGGGGCAACGGTGGTAGATCACGATCGTAGTCCCATTGGCCGGCGAGAACGCCAACACCGCACTGTCAACCGCCTGGTCCATGCGTCAGACTAAATCAGAAGCAAAAACCATACCTGACATTCGAATTAAACTTACTCCTGTTATATATGAATTACATCTATTTCATGAAGCATGGGGTGATACGAAAGCACCAGGCTTTAAAGGGAGCGCCCGCGCAGAAAACGAGCTCTAGTATTTTCTTCTCAATCCAATGCTTGACCCAAGAGGAGATAGTTGCCGATGCTCGAGACTTCTATGTTATGTATTTCATTAACAATAGGAACGTGAAAATTGTTCTGTGGTTTGAAAAGGCGTTTATGGAGACGACCATCTATCGCGAGGAATAGATGCGCAACGACAATTTTGGGAAATTCAAAAATGATCTCTCTTTGTTTCGAGAGATTCTCGCATTAAAACGTGTAGACTGAAAACTTCTTATTTTCAGAGTTTTCGAATATTGAAATAAAAAAGAATTTGACTTTCGGATTGTGTATTACACACAACACACTAAAATAAGCCTTAAAAAGAAAGTTGAATGCTATGCGATTTTCGACCGACTACTTCTTCGAAATTGGAGTGTTCGGAGTGGCCTATTGGTTACTTGATAGGTGACCAATAGGCCATACACCTCGTGCGCGTACCTGCGCTAAATCGTAAAAAAAATCTGATGCGGTTTTTTGAGCGAACGCTGTATTCAATGTTCAAGCTCGCTGCTTCCGGAGTTGAGGCCGGCTGTCTCCAACTGGCTGCCTCAGGGATAAAGAAAGAGGATTCAAGCTCGCTGCTTCTCCTCACATGTAGCTATCTTGAAACCTGCCGCTTCGTCGCTGATGCAGCGAGCCCGGATCTCAAACCATCCTTCAAATGCATAAGTTATGCAACCAGCTTAATACTCGTCCATCAAATACACAGCTCCGACTCCCTGATTTTCTCTACAGCCACCAGAAGCCATGCCGGATGAGTGGTCAAGGACTCGACTCGGGTTAGTGCCCACCTGGACAATTGTCGATCGACTGGACACAATGCCGGCGACGTGGTCTTTGACTAACCGTAGATGGCAGAGACTTGTTTTTGTTATTCAGCACGGGGCCAATTTTTCGGATGGGATATTAGAAACCCACAAGTATTATAACATAATCAAGTCACATGTTTCCTCGTACAGCTGTCGCGCACGGCGGCATCTTCCTCTTCTATCGACTTGCCGAATTCGATTTTGATCTACTTTTCTACATTTACCTAACACTTAATTTTCTACCCGCTATTTTCTGAACGGAACAGTCTTTTGTGGCCGGGTCACTTCTGCCCTGTAATCGAAATCGTCGTAATCGTTTGTGTCTCAGTTTTCCTGTTCAGTACTGGCGGTTTCTGCTCCGGTAGTCATAGATTTTCCTGTCCTTTTCCTCGACAACCATTTCAAGATAATGGTCCAATAACTAGACAATCAAACAAATTAAGCCAAAACAAGGATGGAAGCAGCCAGGCCACTGACGTTTCGGTGCGTTCTGATAAGGATAGTGATAATGCAACTCAGGTTGATCCTTCAGACATGTCAACTCAAAGCTATTTAAACCCAACAAAGACCCTGGTTTTGATAGGATGGTCAAAGCATTAATAACGAAATTATCGTACGAATCTCGCGAAGCGGTAATGCAAAATAATGAGCGCAGTCTGGCTGCGTATGATTTGGCCGAACCTCAAGAGGAACTCATTTCTCTCAGAAAAAACATCTTGATGATCAGATAAGTTTTCTATTTGATTATCTGAAAATGTTTATCTTAGCGTTGCTGAGGCTCTAGGCATGGGAGTATATACCGAAAAACATCCGCGTTTGGGTAAGGTCGCAGTGGGCTACAGCTCTTGCGAACACTTATCGTCTCCGGAGATCCTTTTTAAAGGATGTGTACGTTCGCAGGAGTATGACCGATAAAGGAAGAGCACGAGGTTCAGAGACAAGAAAGAAGCATCGTGCGCGTGATAATGAGCTGAGAGCTCGTGTTTGGGTTGTTTTCCAGATGAGCTACGACGAGTGCAGGGACCTCTTGAAACCTTGTGTATCGAAGGACCTCCAGAAAGCACGTGCGTCCGGTGACGCTTACGACTGTGTGCATCGGAAAACTCGCAGGACCTCCAGAAACCAAGTGTATCGAGAAGCGCAGAACCCAATCCGGATCTACACAAGGCTCGAGATTTCACCAGTACAATTCTCGCTGTATATCCGATAAAGTTCATCACCTTCATAATTTTTGTTCACTTGAGAACCTGATTTCGTATTTCCTACCGAGACATGGCTTTCGTATAAAATATTGAATCTGAAATATTTTTCAACCTTCCGTACAAGATGTTCCGCTTTGACCGAAAGAATCGCTAAGGTGAAGAAGTTTGTTTTCTTAGGCTGGATCACCTGAATTTCGTGCCGATAACCACTGCCTCCGACTTCAAGTGTGATTAACTGTGCCGCATTATTCTTGCCAGATTTAAGTGACGTGGTGCAGGGAACCGGCCTCTCGCAACATCTTGGTACACGCGAGGAGGTGTCATTAACTATACGTCGAGGCGAATGTTAATCACAGTTTGCTCTCAACAGAAGAGAGGATCTGTAATTAACAATGTGAAAACATCGAGTTGATTACAGAGAACATTTTGAGGGAGAGTGGGTATCCCTTCGAAATTCCTCGGACATGGAGACCGCACTCTTAGTTGGATAGTATACAGTGCGCTGCATTCGTATACGAACACCCTCGAAAAGGATGGATAGAATGTTGAAAGGAGATTTAGAATAAGGTGAGTGTTTTCATGTAATCTGCTACGCCGGAAACGGTGGATCACATCTTGTTTCAGTGGCACCTCGATTTGGCTTCCGATTATGCAGCAGACTCCATTTTTTGCTTGTCGCATAAGTATACGAACACTTTAAACACATTTCAAGTTGTCAAATCTTTGCTGTAAAATCACCAGCAAAAAGGTATAAGTATGAAGTTGCAGCACCACTGCGTCGAACCAGTATGAAAAATAGGTTTAAAAGGGTCTTGCTGAAATGCTTGAGAACATTTTCGTTGAATTCACATCAGGCGTCGAGGATGGCCTTCTTCAGAACATTGAACTCGTCGAGCTGGGTCTCGATCTTGAACAATTTTTAAGAACACATGCCCAACAGTTTTTTTAGGGTTTGAGTGGAGGCTTATAGCTGAATGAGTATTCCGAACCCACTCCTGTTTGGACCGGCTGACATAGATGGAGGTGCTTTCCTGGGCACACCTGAGTCGCTGACGTCTTCGATCACGAAAAAGCAACAGCAGTGGAGAGGACAAGGTATCTTGGAACTTTTCTGAGTCCATTCTGTTTGAAACAAATGCAGAGCCGACCTCATGACCGCTGCTGAAGACGGTCTACACCATCACGCAGCGCTCTCCAAAACATCGTCGGCGGCCGGCCTCATGCTAAAACCTTTCCACCAATATCTTCAGCCATCAGGACCATCCTAGTTTGACTTCTTTTCATCAGAAAGCATACCCTAGAATACCATTCTGCAAACTGAGTCTTCAGAAGCGGAACGCCCTGATTGAACTTTTCCCATTTTCCGTTCCTGTAAGAGCGTGCGAACTGAAGACTGGCAATATTGTGGCGATCTCCTGAGCAACAGGATTTCTTCTTAACGGATCTCACAATGTTGCTTCAACGAATGATGAAACGTATGATGGTGAATTCCGAAAAACTCAGCACCATTTCGGACCGGGTCGTCGAGGCCGCACAATGGTTTTGGATGCTCGCCGAGCAATATGTCCTTCATCTTTAGCAGTGAGCTTCCTCTGGCGTCCTGAGCGACTGTATACAGCGCAAATTTAAAATGGGATTTTCGGAATAAACCGAAAATTGCAAAAAATCTATTATTCTGATTTTCCGAATAAACTGAATACTAGTTTGATTGAAAACTCATGTTCTCGAAAGGTATGACTGAAGACGCCACGGAAACAATCCCATCCTAGCGATTTATGCTGGAATTGCAATGTTAGTAAAGAGCATTAATATCCTCGCATCGCGACATAATGACGAAAACGTGTGAAACTTAAGTCCATATCAATATGCTTTACGCGTGAGACATTTCGAACAAAGGGCTACTACATATTTATATAGATTGTATCCTAAAAATATTTTCCACATGTTTGGGGAGTTTGAAATGTACTTCTTTCGTAGTCTGGTTGTCTGTAGGCGCTTAGAGAACGCTACCGTAATTGTGAGTGGTAATCAAATCAGCTATTTAGAGGGCTCAGTTGGTGTTGGCACAAGCGTCATGAGGCGGAATGAATATCGTTTACCTGCGTTGAAGCGGCAGCTTGTCAGAATCAGATCTGCGGAGTACTGCTTAGCTGACATGCCATCTAGCTTAAATTGAGGGCATGGTCAGCCTAAAGCCTGAGGCCAATGGTATACTTTGTTGCCGCCATGAGCGACAGTCATGACATTTCGCGGCGGGACCATCAACGGAGGAATGGCATTGTTGACTGTCGTAGGAGCAGTCGCCGCGCGTCCCTCGCAGCGACCTGTCGAGGAGGGCTGTCATACAGCAAATATGCCGGACACTGTTGCTGCAGCTGTCTCTCGTCGCTGCGCAGCGCAATGCTACAAAAACAAGTTTAAGGCCCGGTTCATACTTTCCGCGACGCGCGACAGCGACACTGCATATCAGGCACATCGATTTTCGGTCGATATTGATGGTAAACATTGCGTCGCGTCGCTCGTCGCCGGAAGTATGATCCCGGCCTAAACAGCGGGGGTTTCGCGACAGGCGGTCGCTGTGCACAGCGACACAAACGTGTCGCAGAAGTATACCATTGGCCTGAGCATTCCACGAGGTCACTCGTCACCGCCCACGCTCGCTGCAGAGCCCTCATGTTGCTACTCGACACGGTTACCCTTGACAGTTTTTTAAGTTTTCTACGCACTACATACATATATGCAGACTGCGCTCCCCATACTGTCGTTCTCTGGGCCGCATTCCGATTCTCAATTGCGGACTACGGCTGTTGCATCATGCGAAACGTGATAATCGTGCTGGGAGAAGGGTGCATTGTGCTGGGACCAAGTTGTCCCAGCACGATTGACACGTGTCGCGAGATGCATTACCCGTAGTTCGCAAATGTGGACCGGAATTTGGCCCAGAGAGCGACAGTACTTGGACATGCATAGACGCATGCATTACATACACGAACCGATCCGTGCCGATTGTACTTCGAATGTTTCACCAACTGTCATATTCCGTGGCGGTCCGTTCCAATCGGTACAGTGCGATGTAGTCCAGCGATCGACGGAGTGCTCTCCTCCAGAAAGTTTCGAGCGAGTTAAAGAGATGATTCTAGGTATGAAAATGTGGACGCGGAGGCTAGGCACCTGGCGAACGACAATTGGTTTATGTGAGGTGGCCGGCTTGAGTAAACCCCTCAAGAGCCTTGTCGCGCTGATAAGCAGCTAATTGAACTACGTGAGAAGTCGTTGGTTACGTGACAAACCGGACTAGCAGAACATGACAAACTTAAAGGTCAGATATTCAGTCATTATGTTTAGAAGGTAACAATATAGAGATAGAAAAGAGAAATTAAACTTACTCACAACTAATATACCGTATTAACTAATATACATGAGAATTCGGCTTACCGCTCAATAAGAAGAACACCGACTACATGTCAAATGCGGGTTGTGATGATTCCATCCAGGTCGACAACGCTGTCTTGCCGGAAGCGCATCCGCTTCTATATCTTAGATCAACGCTTAGCGACGCTGAGGGCTAGAGGTGACGCACGCATCAATGCTGCTTGGTTGAAATGACAGACTGTGAGTAGAGTACTCTATGATAAAAAGGTTTGCGACAGGCTCAAGTCAAAGATTTATCGGTCGGTTGTGAGACCCGTCGCACTGTATGGCACAGAGTGTTGTCAAATGGCAAAGGAAGCAGATGGACGGCTCGGCGTTATCGAAATGAAGATGCTTAGGTGGAGTGGTGAGGCTGATCCGATTGGACCGAGTTCGGGATGAAGATGAGTACGAAAGATTCGGTGTCGCGCCTATTTCGGGCAAACTTCGCGAACATCGCATGAGATGGCATGGGCATGTTTTGCGAGCTGGAGAACACTCGACAGTGAAAGCGGCTATGCAGCTCCAAGTTACGGGCCAGCGACCGAGAGAACGACCTAAGCAGAGATGGCTGGATGTCTGGCACAACGATATGAAAATTGCAGGTCTCTATCATAACAACGCGAACGACAAGGGCAAATGGCGGCAACGTTCGAGAAAAGCAAGGAGAAGATACGGTATTTGTCTTTAGAAGTAAACTTTTATTTTTCGTTTTCTGAGACTTTTTTTGAGGTTTTCTTCTAATAGAGGTGTACTTTAAATAGAGGGTGTATGTACTCTTATTTACGGCCCTCTCTTTTCGGTGTACTTCTAGTGTAAGTGTACTTCAAATACGGGTGTACTTTAAAAATAGAACGTACGGTAGACTATTTCACCTGGACGCCCATCGAAGTGATCTCTGAAATATAATTGAGCCCGAATCTAGAAGCAGGACTAAAGTTCATCAAGTGGTTGGAAGCATGGAGCGCAAAATAGAAGATTTGCCTTTTCAGACCTTTATTATCATTCGCGGCGGTTTATGTAAAAGGTAACAAATAAAAAAGTAAGATGAAATCAGAAGTTTTCAAAAAACGGCTGCTTGGATGAATATCACGGGTGTGAGTAACAACTTTAACGAATAAACAAATTGATTGGCCAAGAAGTTTTGGGCTGAAATGAAATTGTAAAGGATTGAAAGAAAAGTGGTTGTTGACCTTTCATTTGGAAATACGTTTTCGAAAACGCCCTTTCACGGCTCGACAAGAGGTATATGCATTACATGAGCATGGTCAGAATTTCAGCCCTGTGGTGGGGGACTGAATAGAGAAAGTACTGTGAATAAGAGAAACGGTGAATCAGAAAGACTTCAGTTGGGACAGGAAGGCTGAAGGAGCCACGAGGGAAGAGGATATCTGAGGAAGACACCGTAAATCGCACTAGACCGAATAGTGTGGCTAGTGCAAGATCGAAATCAAATACAAACTATAGTACGCGCAGAAATAACAAAAATGTAAGCAACAGAGAAAACAATAGCCGAGAAAAAATATCAACTGTTTTTCTTCTCAATAATAGCAGATTTGGAACCGAGCCAGACATATTTAGGTACAGTATGCCTAGTGAAAACACGCGACCGCATCACAGCCTTTTTCCATTGCCGTGGACTGTATAAAACTCCTTGTTAGAGGAGATTAGAGTGGAGTACTAAAACTATTCAGACGGTTCAAGTCCTGTCCATGGTCATGAATTACTACATAGAACGGCGCGAGGCTTTTGCATAGAAGGTCTGAGTAGTCTAGTCATCGTGAGCTAGTGGCGAGCTGGCAGGTGCAAAATGACCGATTTATTTAGATTGTTTGCTATCGGGGATATGATAAACGCTGTGCTTCGCCTCCTATGTTATTTGTTAAGTCGATGGATATGGTTGTCTTGTAGCGACTGCTTCACGGAGAGAATATTAGCTGAAGAGTCGTCGTAGTTGTGACACACAATGTGGATTACTAAAATGCAGAATTCTTATTCTGAAGCAACTGTCAACACAGGAAATCACAAGGTAGCTGAGTTGAACGCAAAACTCAGATATCAGGCAGGACTCGTACCTGCATTGCACGCTTTCCGAGCGTGAGTGAACCCGTTCTGCATTCCTCAGCTATTCACACATGAACTGTCTACGCACAAAAGCAATCACCCGATAACGAGTATAATCTGGGAAGCACATGTTCCTTTTATCGAGGTGAACACTCGGGGAGGAAAGATAATATATCAAAAGGCTACAATCAGGCAAATCCAAGATGTTTAAAGGCTATAAAACTGCGAAATTCTCATGGTTTCTACGCGCGCTGGTGCGGAGTGGCGGTTAGAGACAATGAGAGAGCGCCTGACTGATGGAGGGAGAAGAATGGCCCGCGCCGCTAGTGCCATGAGACGTGAGAATTACGACGTTTCACAGAGGACACTTTGATGACGGCTGTTGTGTGAACTGGGCTCGATGCGCTTGTGCAGTATACATTGGATTCGAGGCAAAAATTTTCGGATAATCGAATTTCGGGCTGATCCGGAAAACGCCTTTTTTCGGTGATTCGGATATCGGTTCGGCTCGGATTTGGCGTTTTACCGTGACTCGGGTCCGGATACTCGATTCGGATAACATGCCGGATGCAGCAGCAAAAAAAAACTATTGAAGGCGGGTCATCCACACTTATGTAACATACTGTCAAAATTGAGGACTTTTTCCTTTGCGCCCCCCCCCCCCTTCCTTAAAAATCTTTCAATGATTTCATTTTTTTGTTGAAGCTTCACCCGTCCTGGGGTTTCAAGCCCCCCGGAATCGCGGAAGACTTTGCACAAAAGATGGCGCGCATCACCGCGAGTGAGCGATACGTCGCAGGGTAGACGAATAATAAGACTCTCTCAAAAAGCGTAATTTTTTTAAAAGCACGAAGCGCCGCATCGTCACAACCAGAGCTGTGCAAAACTCCTCCGTTTCCGTTTCAGTGTTTCCGGCGTTTGTTGAACTGTTGTGTTTCGCTTCCCTTTTTCCCCACTTTTTGAGCCCGGCAACGGAAGAAAATAGTACTACAGGGGAAAAGGTAGTGGGTCTAGGAAAGCGTTTTCGAATGTATCATGAGGGGCTGAAATTTGCATTCGACGTCTTGTGTTCAATCAAATCTCTGAGGCTGGCTGAGATCCTCGACAAAGTTCGGGGTTCTGTAATTGCGTCCCCCTAGAATGATGACGCAGAATAGGCGCGGCAGGATTTTCACCGCTTTTTGAGGAATTTTTCAACTTTTTTTCCCCCGATAACTCCGGCACTGGAAGAGGAGATCTACGGGAGAAACTGGCGCTGTGGAGGAACTACAGGAGGTATATTGTACTACAGTTGAACGAATGAAGATGATGAGCTGAACTACTGGAGTGATCGCCGCTCTGTAGCCGCGACGCGGACCGTTATAGCATCATTTCAAATGTACTGAACGCAATAAACACCTGAAAACCAAATATGCGACGTCAGACATTCATCAGAATCCCTAACATGTTCAGACAAATGTATCAACAATGTCGCTGGTATAAAAGGATTCTCATCTCCCCGTGTGCCTCAGTCAGCTCTTCGGAGCCGGACCTGGAAGGTGACCTCGAGTGACTCACTAGAAGATTCACCGGATACCGGAGGATAATTTTTGTCGCCAAGGGGAGGGGGCTCCCCACTGCTTGGGAGGGGGGGGGTGGTACCCAACTGTGGGGCCACCTCCCCACGGTCCACGGTGGGGTGTACCCCACTTCGGACCGTGGCAGTGGGAAGACCCCTCCCCTCTGGGGGCCCCAAAGCGGATTACCCCAGTGGCATGTCCCCGGGGTCCCCTCTGTGGACCCGGAAACAGTGTATCCCTGTAAAAACACGTTAGGTTATCGCGTACACCGGAATTTGAAATTCCCTCCAAAATCGAGTTTTGTACAACTACAGTGCTAGTATACCTGTGAAAACATGTCAGGTTCCCGTCATCTACAGAAGAAATTCGTCCATCTACAGCTGATAAGACTAGATCCTATGGATAAGTGCAGTAGATGACCTCTCCCAGTGCTGGGGAATGAATGCTTTTATAGGGCTCTCCGCTGAAATTCTCTTATTCGTTTGTCTACCTTAACAACACCATTAAAAAACGAGACACTTTTTTTGCACGTACAGGCTGTTCTCCTAGAGGAAATCTGGGTGGGGACTTGTGGATGTAGTCACAGTCAGAAGCACGGAGGCAGATCAAAATTTTCTATTCTCCCCGAAAATTTGTCTTTTGTTTTTTATTTATTCGTAAAGTTTTCGCCCCGGTAGGCAATCAAGGATCAAAATGAAATCTCAAAAGTTGTCGGTACTAATCTGAAGAGTAAAATATGATCAGCCTTGGACGCTCAACGCTGCCGACCGCGCTCATCTGCACCAGGTACATCCTTCACTCCTTTCTGGAGCACAGGCATTACACTGCTTCGATGGGACAGCTACAGTTAGGTCCGTGGTTTGTTTCCCCAGGAAAAAAAACATTTAAATCTAAACCGCGGCTGCCGTTATGGTAAGCTGATCAGCTGCGTTCTTCTCTCGGCCTGAATCGATAAGCGCGCCAGCGCGGGTAAGATTCAAGAGTTTTTTCTTGAGGGAACAAGCCGCGGACCCAAGCATACATACACTGAGTAAGTTTTGAAACTGCCTCTTAGGATTTTTCAGGAGCGAGGATTCCAAATCGTGGATTGCTCCGTAGTCAATCCGTGTGGTTTGAATGATAATTATAATTAATTCATTGACTGAGACCATAGGTTATCGAATGCGCTACAGGAAATGAGCAGCGACGAAACATGAGAATGGGACAACCCATAATTTTTTTCCTCTCTTCCGTTTCCGAGTTTCCATTTCCGGCTTTTCTTGGTCATTTTTCTTTCGTTTCCGGTTCCGGAAATCTTGAGAAAGATTTCCGCTCAGCCCTGGTTATTACTCACTTCAAAGATGGCGCAATGTTTTTTCAATAAATTTTTGTGTCCCACAGTGTGGAGCGAATACAGTGTCATTTATTTATTTATTCAAGATGCGGGAAATTTGCTTAAAAACAACACAGTGAGTTTAAATAACTCAATACTCGATGGGTAAAATCTGAAGTGCGCAAAAGTTATCTCAACAATCAGAGGGGAGACGCTTTAGTATACGCAATGAGCATGAAACTTGAAAGCAGGGGGCTATACAGAAGACTTTTACGACAATCCGCAAAAGAGACTTGAAAACATTCAAGTACACATTCAGAACGCCCATCATGCGGAAAGAACCTTCTTGACTTCGGTAATTTGCCGCAAAATGCGTATTTTCTTCTGCTGGATTCCCCATCGACCACAGGTCGAACCATGAATAATTTCATCCATCATGACCGTCTGATCAGTTTATGACGAGGGGATTCAAGGTGGAAATACGCGAATTTTGAAGTTAGGGCTACTATTTTGTAACAAAATTGTATAGACCGTGTCGACCTGCGTCACTAGCAGTAATAATGGTTATTTTGTACCTTTCACCTCAGGTAAATGGTATACATTGTCGCTATCATGGTCGACAGCCATGACATTTAGCACAATTCGTGGCGGGACCAGCATTGGAGCAATGGCATTGACCGTCGTAGGAACAGTTGCCGCGTGTCCGTCACAGCTGCTTGTCGCGGAGGGCTGACATGCCGATGCCTGTCGTTGCCACTGTTGCTGTTGCTGTGCAGCGCACTGCCACAGCGACAGATTTTGCTGTTGAGGTGATCGCTGTCGTTGTGTATAGCGACGCGATCGTGTGTCACAGAAGTATACAATTGGCCTCACACATCAAACAGGGAAATATATATCAATCCTGATGTAATTCTTGTTTTCTAGTGCGATGTCAATGACTACCCATTTTCTAACGATTTTTGGGATTGCTTACGGAAATATTTTTCATTTCTTTAGCCAATTGACGTAACAACCACGAAGTCCGTTAGTCGGAATTACCCAAATCCCTGGATTGAGGCTCGTTATGGGTCACTGTTGGATCCTTTAAGGTGGCAGGACTAAAGCGAATCGTCACGCGTTTCGGATAATCGGAAACCGAATCATGAACCGAATCCTGGTGTAATTCGGTGATTCGGATTTCGGTTCGTTTCGGATTCGCCGTTTTTCTATGATTCGGATTTCGCTTCAATTCGGATTTGGCCTTTTTTTCGGTGATTCGAATACCGAATCGTTCGTCAAAATTTCGAATCATTCCAACGGATATCCGAAAATATCCAAATCGGATCCAATGTATAAGCCAATTGGGGCTCGCTCAAAACCATTTTCCCGTGGTTGTTGCACTGGGCCGGATCTTTTCGATTCCGTGTAGGAAATCGAAGACAGCTTTCATTGTGAACACTACCTCTAAGGTTTCGAGCATTCTTGAAAAGCTCGATTATCACCAGCTGCCAGCGGCGATTTTTGGTCGGAAGATCTCTCTACCAGATGTATTGTACAAATTCCATCCGCTTTGCTGCTGATGATATTTGTAATTCTGAGCTCGTAAAATGCCCTACGAAAGATCTACAGATCTCGTCAGTCATTGTGCAATATTTTTCTTCTCTAAAGTGGTGAGAAATCCTGTGCATCGAATAGAAGTCGTCGGGCTGCAAAAGCAACACGCTCCGATGCGCGACGTTTTGCAGCAGTTGAAAGTCCCGTCCATCGTAACAATAAAGGATACCAGGGCTAGTAGCAATTTCCGAATGTGGTGACTTTAAATAGGCAGCCAACCTGAGGTTGGTGACGCCTAGATGCCTCTAATGGTTGACACCCTGGAACGAGATTTATCTCCAAGGATGGTGTTGAATGCAAAACTCCCAATCGTAGAAGTGCTCTGCCAACGCGTAGCTAGATGCCTCCGAGGGCGCGGCCTGAGACGCTGCCCCATTACATGTAGCGAGAACTTACGGGTTTTAGCTACGATAGCTAAAACCCGCATTTTTTTTGTGTCGAGGCTATAAGGGTGCAAATTCTGCGCGTACTCTGCGTAAAAACGAAGGCTAAATTCAAACCATTGCTCTCTCCGACGTTGAACCCGTATATTCTCGCTATCATTTTGTAGCGAGAATCTACGGATTTGACGAGAGCCTGTGTTGAAATGCAATCTCAAGGCCGCGCTGGCTACGTGGAACGCAGGGATGTCGTCTTAACAGTGTTGGCCTAGTCAATCCACGGATAACTTGATTCTGTGTGGGTGTTCGTGGAGGGTGACCCCGCGTCGCTCTCTGGAAGACCTTGCTAGGGAAACTTTTGACCGCTGCTATGCTGCAGGCCGTGTGGAAGAAGTGCGCTCGATCGCAGCGGGGATCGGCTTTCTAGTACGGATCAAGACTGGGTGGTTCGATCGACCGAGTGCTGCAACGAGAATTTACGTAGAATATGCGGGTGCCGTAGCTAAGATTCCACCAACTGAGGCTAAACTTTCCGTAATTAACGTAAATTCTCGCGTCAAAATTAGACTAGTTGCCTCCGAAACCCTGGGCATCTCTGGTTTCCGTGTGAGGCATCTAGCTACGCGTTGGAGGAGTGTTTGAACCAACACAGCACGGGCCTAGGCGACGGGTGCCCGTTACAGAGCCTTAGACCTCTAGGCCACATGTACACGTATGGGAAGAAATTTCATGTTTTCCCACGTACACCCCCTCCACAGTTCTTCGTATCCATTGCAACTTTTATCGAGCTAGCGATCGTGAATATGGGTTTCGAGAACGTGCCCATGTGTATCTTTCAGGTATAACAATTCTTCAGCATTGGTTGATGAGATCCTAGAGTTTTCTGCAAAAATCATCGAACCGACAGATATTAGGTTTAAAAAGCGATTTTGAGATTATCTTGTTAGATGGTCATTTATCACCGATATCACGATACGCAATACTTGGCAATTTCATTGTCGACCAGGCAACCTTGTGATTTCTTTCACAAGGTAAATCAATAAGCCCAAAGAATTTATTTTAAATTATGAACTAATTTTTCTTCAGTCTGTTTCATGTTTCCCAGTCCACACAGAAAGTAGAGAAATCGTTCCCAGAAATGTAAAAGACAAAAACAGCACTCAGATGAGAAATTAACCAGAATTTAGTAACTAGAACACGCGGATCACGTAAATTTTATGTTTTTTTCTCGACAACGAATCAATTTCGCAGCCATCACTTTTAGATGGCTATCTTGGCGAATCTGTTTTTACTTGTAGTGAGCGACTATTTAAAAGAAAGTCCAAAATCGGTCGAATATGGCCAAAACAACTTCTATAAAATTTAAATTTAGCTCAGAATAGTAGTAGAGCATGTGAAATCTATAAAGGAGGCGCCTTCATGACAGCTGTGTTCAATTCGAAGTGAATCTCCCACCAATCTTTGCCAAGAATCTTTGAATCATCAATTGAACCTTCGAACGTTTCGCCTATCTTTCCTTTCAGCTGGCAGCAGAGCTGGATGGCTGCCAGCCGCCGGGTGCAATTATTGCTTGGCCCCCTAAACAAAACGTGATGGGGTGATAAGTGGACAGCGGACTGGTCGGTTCGCAAGCGCTCCACCGCCTTCTCTCGGGGCGCGCTTTCCTCAAAGAGTCGCGACCATTGGACGTGCACGACCCCACGTCCGCGGTATCGACCAAACTTCTCTCCGCATCGCGCGCTATTTCTGTTTCCTCTGCGGCTGTCAGCGAAGTCACCACCCGTTTCTTGCAGTCAGCCACCTCGCAAAGGAACGCTCACTGCTGCCAGGTAGCTGACTACAACGGTCATTAACTTGGGCGCCGCCTCTGCCTTTTCTATGCCGGCGTGTTCACATCGATAGCCAACCACTGATTGACACTGTCACACGCAGTGACAGCCGGTAGCTGCCACCTCCCGGGTAGGATTGCTACTGGCCAAGGTCTTGAAAACCACCAAAATGTGCCATCTTTCTCACATAGTATCAGCTATGGTTTTTGCGTTCACCATTTCCGACTCCAAAACACCTCTTCTTCTCCACCCTTAAGGAATAAAAATTAATGCCACGGAGTATTTGGACAGTCTAATGCCCACCTGCCTCCGTGGCTTGAGACTGTCGAAAAAGATAGTGGAGATTTCAGCGGAGCGAGGATCCTCACACGAGTCGGGGATCATCCGGAAATGGTACCTACTTGATTGACTCGGCCTCATCAAGTTTAACCAACCTACAATCCGGGCTCTTAAAGGCAGTGTTCACGACGATTTTTGTTAACGAGTTTTTCACATAAAACAATGAGTGGGCCGCCAAGTGTTACCCAAATTACGAAGAAACGGTGAGAAACGCATTAAAACGTCGTATTTCAGTGACATTATTCTATAACATGGATTAGTTGTCCGGTTGGATGGAACATGATGTTCTGTGGTGGTTGTCACCCGGCGGTATAAAATGGGGCTAATCAGGAATGGAGGAGAATATTTTACGCAAAACAGTATTAGTTAGGGACCGAAGGAAGCACGGAACAATACAGAGTGAAAGTACCCAGAGGGCGGGTCCGCCAAAGATTTGATTGTCACAACAAACACTCCTCTTCATGATGCACTTAAAAGGCGGGGCTGATACTGCCCAAGGATTTCCGGAGTAGTCCCGGTGCGTTTTTCTCAATTTCTTCGTGATTTTAGTTCTACCCGGGGGCCACTTAGTCAATATAGAGAATAGTCTCAAAATTCAAGATTATCGTGAACACTGCCTTTAAGAAAGGTCACTGACGCTGAACACTGTTCAAAGAGCCACTGTCACACGGATTCCTGAGAAACTGTCTTTATAAAACATTGGGTGAATTGTTGTGTACTTGCGCACCACCTTGGATGCCTGTCACATGCGTGTCCAGGCCTGCATCGCAGTCAGTGGGAATCAGCTGTTTCGTGACTGTGTATTATCAAATGTATATTTCCGTTGATACACCTACAAGGGACGACCCCCCGGGGGAGGAGACGTCCTGGAAAAAGTTCTTCTGAGAGTTGTGGGGATGGATAGAGTAACAATAATCTATGTTCGGTTTTTCCTAAGGGCCATCCGGTAGAGCTAAAAATTGGAAAAACAATAAAAAAAATTAGCGGACGCATTCTCTTCAAATGTCCACCATGGCTGTGATTTCGGTTATTGAAAAGAGAAAACTGGCTGGCTACAATATCTAACACCCTTCTACCTCAATGTGCTTTATTTGGATCAACATGGAGAGAAAAAGAATTTTGCCGATCTTTTTTGCCCTACTGCACCATACCCGGCCTCAGAACTCAAATAAATGTCAGAAAAAAGGGTTCTGCGTGATCGGGCCAAGTTTAGTAGTTTTCGATGAAGGGTCAGCAGATGTATTGGCCAACCGGTTGTCGCTTTCTGAAAATGAAAACTGCGGCCATGATGATAATTTTTACCAAAGGGTTCACCACTCTGCTTCTTGAAATGGTAAAGGTTTTTCTACGATTATTCGCAAACGACTTTTATGTGTTCAACAAAGGTGTTTTTCTTTACTCGAGAAAAGTAAAACAAAGTTACAAGATATTCACATTGCAGTATTTCTCAATGAAACCGAAATGCTAGCACAAGAAGTTGAAAAGAATAATTTTTGAATCAGGTGAGGAAATACTCATATACTACATGGATTCAAGCGATTGAAATTGTGAATCCAGTAAGATTGGAAAAAGCAAGTTAAAATGTGCATGAAAAACCGCGTGGATAAACAATCGAATAAATGCAAAACAATTTTTCCAGAAGATGCATTGCGGGAATCGAACCCGCAACCCAGCATCCCTTCGTAGTTTAGCATTCCCAATCGTTATCCTCTCGACCATACCTGTACAGTTCTAAGGCAACTTCAATCAAGTGATACGAGGACTCAGACGATTGGCCGCTCGGAGCGGACCCGGACAGCAACCCGAGCGTCGCTGTCTCTCCGCTCCAAGCGAAAATCGGGCATCTACTCGGGCGACCGAGGTTGCTGTTCGGGCGACTGAGGTCCGCTCGAGGCGACGTCCGGTTGGATTTCCAACTGAGTTGCTGATAAGGAACACGAGCACTCCACGAGACGGCGTAAGCCGCGTTGTTAAAAGCCAGCTGCGCTTGATGAAGAGCGTGCGAAGCGTTGCGAGCTGTGAGTAGCTCTCCATACAAAGCGTGCAACGCGTGGTGAAAAAAATCAATAGCGCTTCATGCAGAACGTGCGCCGCGTGGTTTAGAGCTAGTAGCGCTTCAAACAGAGCGCACGCCGCGTGGTTTAGAGCTAGTAGCGCTCCATGCAGAGCGTGCGCCGCATGATTTAGAGCTAGTAGCGCGTCATCTAGGGCGTGCCCCCCGTGGTTCAATTTAGTAGCGCGTCATCTAGGGTGTGCGCCGCGTGGTTTAAAGCTAGTAGCACTTCATTTAGGGTGTGTGCCGCGTGGTTTAAAGCTAGTAGCGCTTCATTTAGGGTGTTCGCCGCGTGGTTTAAAGCTAGTAGCGCTTCATCTAGGGCGTGCCCCGCGTGGTTTAGAGCTAGTAGCGCTCCATGCAGAGCGTGCGCCGCATGATTTAGAGCTAGTAGCGCTCCATGCAGGGCGTGCGCCGCATGATTTAGAGCTAGTAGCGCGTCATCTAGAGCGTGCCCCGCGTGGTTCAGTCTAGTAGCGCGTCATCTAGGGTGTGCGCCGCGTGGTTTAAAGCTAGTAGCACTTCATTTGGTGTGTGCCGCGTGGTTTAAAGCTAGTAGCGCTTCATTTAAATGTGTGCGCCGCGTGGTTTAGAAGCTAGTAGCGGTTCAAGCAGAGCGCACGCCGCGTGGTTCAAAGCTAGTAGCGCCCCATGCAGAGCGTGCGCCGCGTGGTTCAGAGCTAGCAGCGCTCCATGCAGAGCGTGCGCCGCGTGGTTTAGAGCTAGTAGCGCGTCATCTTGGGCGTGCCCCGCGTGGTTTAAAGCTAGTAGCGCTTCATCTAGGGCGTGCCCCGCGTGGTTTAAAACCTAATAGCGCTCCATGCACGGCGTGCGCCGCGTGGTTTAGAGTTAGTAGTGCTTCATTTAGGGTGTGCGCCGCGTGGTTAAAATCTGGTAGCGCGGTAGCGCGTCATCTAGGGCGTGCCCGCGTGGTTCAATCTGGTAACGCGTCATCTAGGGTGTGCGCCGCGTGGTTTAAAGCTAGTAGCACTTCATTTTGGGGTGTGTGCCGCGTGGTTTTAAAGCTAGTAGCGCTTCATTAAGGGTGTGCTCCGCGTGGTTTAAAGCTAGTAGCGCTCCCATGCAAGCGTGCGCCGCGCATGATTTAGAGCCAGTAGCGCGTCATCTAGGGCGTGCCCCGCGTGGTTCAATCTAGTAGCGCGTCATCTAGGGTGTGCGCCGCGTGGTTCAAAGCTAGTAGCACTTCATTTAGGGTGTGTGCCGCGTGGTTTAAAACTAATAGCGCTCCATGCAGAGCGTGAGCCGCGTGGTTTAGAGCTAGTAGCGCTTCATTTCGGGTGTGCGCCGCGTGGTTAAAATCCAGTAGCGCGGTAGCGCGTCATCTAGGGCGTGCCCCGCGTGGTTTAGAGCTAGTAGCGCTCTATGCAGAGCGTGCGCCGCATGATTTAGAGCTAGTAGCGCTCCATGCAGGGCGTGCACCGCATGATTTAGAGCTAGTAGCGCGTCATCTAGGGCGTGCCCCGCGTGGTTCAATCTAGTAGCGCGTCATCTAGGGTGTGCGCCGCGTGGTTTAAAGCTAGTAGCACTTCATTTAGGGTGTGTGCCGCGTGGTTTAAAGCTAGTAGCGCTTCATTTAGGGTGTGCGCCGCGTGGTTTAGAGCTAGTAGCGGTTCAAGCAGAGCGCACGCCGCGTGGTTCAAAGCTAGTAGCGCTCCATGCAGAGCGTGCGCCGCGTGGTTTAGAGTTAGCAGCGCTCCATGCAGAGCGTGCGCCGCGTGGTTTAGAGCTAGTAGCGCGTCATCTTGGGCGTGCCCCGCGTGGTTTAAAGCTAGTAGCGCTTCATCTAGGGCGTGCCCCGCGTGGTTTAAAACTAATAGCGCTCCATGCAGAGCGTGCGCCGCGTGGTTTAGAGTTAGTAGCGCTTCATTTAGGGTATGCGCCGCGTGGTTAAAATCTAGTAGCGCGGTAGCGCGTCATCTAGGGCGTGCCCCGCGTGGTTCAATCTAGTAGCGCGTCATCTAGGGTGTGCGCCGCGTGGTTTAAAGCTAGTAGCACTTCATTTAGGGTGTGTGCCGCGTGGTTTAAAGCTAGTAGCGCTTCATTTAGGGTGTGCGCCGCGTGGTTTAAAGCTAGTAGCGCTCCATGCAAGCGTGCGCCGCATGATTTAGAGCCAGTAACGCGTCATCTAGGGCGTGCCCCGCGTGGTTCAATCTAGTAGCGCGTCATCTAGGGTGTGCGCCGCGTGGTTTAAAGCTAGTAGCACTTCATTTAGGGTGTGTGCCGCGTGGTTTAAAACTAATAGCGCTCCATGCAGAGCGTGAGCCGCGTGGTTTAGAGCTAGTAGCGCTTCATTTCGGGTGTGCGCCGCGTGGTTAAAAACCAGTAGCGCGGTAGCGCGTCATCTAGGGCGTGCCCCGCGTGGTTTAGAGCCAGTAGCGCTTCGTTTAGGGTGTGCGCCGCGTGGTTACAATCTAGTAGCGCGTCATCTAGGGCGTGCCCCGCGAGGTTTAAAGCTAGTAGCGCTTCATTTAGGGTGTGCGCCGCGTGGTTTAGAGCTAGTAGCGGTTCAAGCAGAGCGCACGCCGCGTGGTTCAAAGCTAGTAGCGCTCCATGCAGAGCGTGCGCCGCGTGGTTTAGAGTTAGCAGCGCTCCATGCAGAGCGTGCGCCGCGTGGTTTAGAGCTAGTAGCGCGTCATCTTGGGCGTGCCCCGCGTGGTTTAAAGCTAGTAGCGCTTCATCTAAGGCGTGCCCCGCGTGGTTTAAAACTAATAGCGCTCCATGCAGAGCGTGCGCCGCGTGGTTTAGAGTTAGTAGCGCTTCATTTAGGGTGTGCGCCGCGTGGTTAAAATCTAGTAGCGCGGTAGCGCGTCATCTAGGGCGTGCCCCGCGTGGTTCCATCTAGTAGCGCGTCATCTAGGGTGTGCGCCGCGTGGTTTAAAGCTAGTAGCACTTCATTTAGGATGTGTGCCGCTTGGTTTAAAGCTAGTAGCGCTTCATTTAGGGTTTGCACCGCGTGGTTTAAAGCTAGTAGCGCTTCATCCAGGGCGTGCCCGCGTGGTTTAGAGCTAGTAGCGCTCCATGCAGAGCGTGCGCCGCATGATTTAGAGCTAGTAGCGCTCCATGCAAGCGTGCGCCGCATGATTTAGAGCTAGTAGCGCGTCACCTAGGGCGTGCCCCGCGTGGTTCAATCTAGTAGCGCGTCATCTAGGGTGTGCGCCGCGTGGTTTAAAGCTAGTAGCACTTCATTTAGGGTGTGTGCCGCGTGGTTTAAAACTAATAGCGCTCCATGCAGAGCGTGAGCCGCGTGGTCTAGAGCTAGTAGCGCTTCATTTCGGGTGTGCGCCGCGTGGTTAAAATCTAGTAGCGCGTCATCTAGGGCGTGCCCCGCGAGGTTTGAAGCTAGTAGCGCTTCATTTAGGGTGTGCGCCGCGTGGCTTGGAGCTAGTAGCGCTTCATTTGGGATGTGCGCCACGTAGCTACAATCTAGTAGCGCTTCATTTAGGGCGTGCCCCGCGTGGTTTAAAGCTAGTAGCGCTTCACCTAGGGTGTGCGCCGCGTGGTTACAATCTAGTAGCGCTTCATGCAGAGCGTGCCTCGCATGGTTTGAAGCTAGTAGCGCTTCATTTAGGGTGTGCGCCACGTGGTTACAATCTAGTAGCGCTTCATCTAGAGCGTGCCCCGCGTGGTTTAGCGCAAAGTAGCGCCTCTTTCAGAGAATGACCCGCGTAGTTTGAAGCTAGTGGCGCTTCATGTACAGCGTGCACCGCGGCGTAGGCACTGGTTAATTTGATGTTGTGGAAAGTAGAGAACTTTAGTGTGTGGAAGGCAGTGACAATAGGTGCAACACACTTTATTACAAAAGAAAACTATTTCATTGATCAAATTCAACAGAGATGTGAAAACATAACTCTTACGTGAGAATTACGCTAAAAAATAAGCAAGAGCAATAAAATCCAATTCTACAGACTTGAGAGGCAATTCAATAAAGACAATTCACAGATTTTCGAGAAAAAAATATGATTTCACTACACCTCACAGGGAGACCCTAAAATACATGGATATTGCATGGAGGAAGCCAGACTTGTTAAGAGCAGCTCCTGTTCATCTATGGAGCCACGGTTCTGGTTTTCTGAAAAGTCGGATATTTAGCTGCACGCACAAAAATTTTTTGTGCTGTGCTGAGCTGCACGCACAAAAACTTGCTAATTTTTTTCAACCTCTGTAACTGCAGCAAAATAATCGTTCATGTAAACTATAACAGCAATTTCGACCATCTTGTTTGCATTTCCGATGTGAAACTACGTTTCATACTTTCCATATGGGACGCTGAACACGAATGATGAGGATGATAGGAAGATTTCCTCCAATACACTGGATAATCAAGTGTTCTGCCACGTAGCCGAAGAACTGGTCAGCGCCTAATTTTTCACCCAAGAAATCTTTGCATCCAACCCGGGGTTTCCCTCCCCTTCTACAACCCTTAGAGTTTAAGGACCTGAATTTTAGGAGGTGAATTTTCCACACAAACTGAGAATTTTGATAAGAGTATAACGCCACGTATCAGGCCACCAACAGAGTTGGTCGATCGACTGAGTCCCACCCCGTCAATACGCATCGAAAGAAGGACAGACGGGTGCAGAAAAACCACCCAATGAGCCCGTCTGAGACCTTCTGGGGCAGTATGCATATCGCCCCCGGCGGGACAGGATGGGAGCCTCCGTTCCCTCGCGGAGAGTTTCCCGGCGGGTGTGGGGAGTCCCGCGATGCATAGTGGGAGTCCCCCTGACTCTCCCCGGCGGGAGAATCCCCGCGCCGATGAAATTGCTTTGCGTCGAATGAAATGCTGTGTGCAATTGCGGCGTGACGGCATCACGCGCGCGTCCTTTAAAGTTACAGTTAGGCCTCTTTCAAAGTTCGATCGCCGCGCGACGCGACGGGATGACAACCACGAGCATCGATCGAGATGGCGTCGCACTTTGGTCTGTATTCAACACATACCATCGCGGCCATCCGCCATGGAAGTGTAAAAAAGACCTTACAATCCTTACAAAACGTTCATTTCTATCGTAGTCACACAAAAGGACTGCGGAAAAATGGAAATGGTTCACATACCAACAATAATTTCAAAAAGCCAAATGGTGCCATAAAAGTTGCTGGTAACATTGGGGGGGGGATAATTTACCATTAACAATTCGTTAATGTGGTTTGTTTTGGATTCAGCAGGAGGGGGGAGGGGCGGTTGGCCATCGCACTTGGCCACGCCCATTTTCCCGTGCTGCTGCGGAACATCGGCACCGGTTTTCGTCCCCCTTCCAAATCAGGAGAGTCGTTGCGGCGCGGAAAAACGGGCGTAACCAAGTGCGATGAGCAGCCGGCCCCTCCGCTGCGTTAGCGCCGGATTCTGATTACAAAAATTATTCCATTCTGTTGAAATAGCCACAAAAAATGACAACAAAAAATTTTGAAGAACGTCATTTCTTGAAACAAAAATCACGTCGGGTAGAAAATCTATAAAAAGATTATGAGAGCATATTTTTTTTGCAGGAAAACCTTAACATAGCTGAAATAATTACAATGAAAAAAAGGATTTTGCTCGAAAAGGAGGATTTTGCTCAAAACAGAAGGTCTTATCCAGGAATTGCTCGAAAAGGAGGATTTTGCTCAAAACAGAAGGTCTTATCCAGGAAATTGCACACTATAGAAGAAAAAATTTGGTTAGGAAGTCTAAAATTCTCTACTCCCCCCCCCCCCTAGTCCGAAGTAGGGAGACGTTGGGAGCCCCCGCCGGGGAGGTGGGTCCATCCGCCGGGGCTTCCAAAACATAGTACATCGTGTGGCCCCCGCCGTGCCGGGGGCCCGTATCCCCCGCTGGGGCGATATGCATACAACCCCTGCTTGCGTCCGCAACCCATTCTGTCGATGCTGGTGTTCCACCCGCACAAGAGGAGGGCCAGTGCACCCGAGTCCCTCTCTTGGGACTTAGTTGGTTTTTTCGGCCAAGTCTGGCGGGTGCCTTAGGGTTTAGGCGCTATTCATACTCCTCAATGCCAATGCGGCCCATGCGCGAAGCGAGGGCAAAACGTTGGAGCATGGATAACTTCTACGCGCGTCAGGCGCTTGGGAAACTACGAATACTCTAGTGGCTACGTTTCGGTGGGGCGGCTTTAAGCAGGCTCTAACTCAGCCGGGAAAGCAAAATATTACACACGTTCACTATCATGGTAGCAAAGTATAGCGCTGGAATGTTTTCAAATTATCAAATATATTGAAATTCATGATGAATCTATAGTGAAAAATAAGAAAAAGCCGTTACGGATGTCGCCGCCGTGGAGCAGCTCACCGCGGACATGGCGTCAGGCCACTCATACTAACACGCCACGCCCACGAACGCTTGCGTTGAGAAGTATACTGTGCTTCTCTGGGCCAAATTCTGGTCCGCAATTGCGTCTCGACACGCTTTGCGGCCGGGCGCTTTCGAGTCAGAAGAGTTTTCAGCTCCGCAGCCGCCGATGTATCGACTCTAGGTGGGTTTCGGAAACTGGAAAGTAAACAAAATTTGAGTACACTCTATAAGAAAGGCACATCGAGTCCGCTTTGGCGCTGGAAACTCGACTGACTCGGTCGCGTGCGGCTGCAAAGCGTGCCGAGACGCAATTGCGGACCGGAATTTGGCCCAGATAAGCCCAGTAGATAGCGCCATACTGAACCGCCGCGCGAACCAGCTCTCACAATATCGTTCTATAGGAACAATTAAAAATTGCGCTTAAAGCTGCGCGTATAGTGTGTGACTACACCACGCACAAATTTTTTGTTGTCGGATCTCTTTTTCAACCTGAAGGGTGGAAACGAAATCAAGAACACCATGGGTACTCTTTCGGATCAGACGACCCACTATAGAAACTTTTTGAGAATCGTCCATCAAAGTTGAGCAGGTTTGCGACTCGGCGCAACCCGGGGGGGGGTCGTAAAAATTCTGAAAAAAAATTTTGACGGAAAGTGAAAATTTGAGAGCTCGTAAAATTTTTGTAGAAAAAGGAATTTTATCCAAACCACCAAGCTAAAATGTGGTAGTAATAGTAGCCCTCTGCTAGTAAAAAAAATTCTGCGGCGCCATGACAGATGTATCTGCAGAGGCCGTCATGAAATTCTACGTTACGGTGGACAAAAGCTAGTTTGGGCAAATTATAAGACTCGAGTCAAAATTTCTATTCGAGGGTTATTCGTTGTGCTGAATGCAAGTTTGATGTCTATTTGGCGGACGGGGGGGTCAGGGATGAGCGGAACACCGATTTCCGCGGTTGCGGAAACAAGAACAAAATCACTTTTGCTACAGGAACTAATTGCGGAAATAAGACATCTGATGTGAAAAGGCGTATTGTGCACATTGTTACGGTTTCCGCATTCAATCTGTTCTTGTTGCCGCACCTGCGAAAGGGCGAAAACCGGAAATCCGCTCATCCCTGGGGGGGATGGGTCGTAAAGCTTTCGTCAATATTTTAGACAACAGGTAAGGAGGGTCGTAGCTCCCCCGAAATTGGCGCACCCGCCTGCTCAACCCTGTCGTCCATGAACCAAAGCCGTCGATAAATTCAATCCTACTAACTATACGCTGTTTGGTGTGTGTGACCATCTGTGTGTGTGTGTGTGTGTGTGTGCGTGTGCGTGTGCGTGTGCGTGTGCGTGTGCGTGTGTGTGTGTGTGTGTGTGTGTGTGTGTGTGTGTGTGTGTGTGTGTGTGTGTGTGTGTGTGTGTGTGTGTGTGTGTGTGTGTGTGTGTGTGAAATTTAGCTGGTTTGTTTTCAGAAATGAAGCAATTCGGTTTGTTTTTATGATGTGATGGCGTATACTGATAACACGATATCATCAGTTTCCTATGTAAAAAGTTGCTGAGCACCTTCATGGGCGGCTGCATGTGCAGTAGGAGCCCTTGGAAGGTCCACTAGGAGTGCGTCAATCGCAGGGGTAGGGGGGGACCAACTGGGAGTGCGCCGAGCGCCAACAAAAATGTTGGACCCAAATGGGAGTGCACCGAGCGCCGAGAAAAGTGTTTTGGATCCATCCGGGAGTGCGCCGAGCGCCGGGAAAAGTGTGCTGGAACCAACTGGGAGTGCACCGAGCGCCGAGAAAAGTGTTTTGGATCCATCTGGGAGTGCGCCGAGCGCCGGGAAAAGTGTGCTGGACCCAACTGGGAGTGCGCCGAGCGCCGAGAAAAGTGTGTTGGACCCAACTTGGAGTGCGCCGAGCGCCGAGAAAAGTGTGTTGGCCCCAACTGAGAGTGCACCGAGCGCCGAGAAAATTGCGTTGGACCCAACTGGGAGTGCGCCGAACGCCGGGAAAAGTGCGCTGGACCCAACTGGGAGTGCAGCGAGTGCCGAAAAAATTGTGTTGGACCCAACTGTAAGTGCGCCGACGCAGGAAAAAGTGTGTGGGATCGGATTGGGTTTCGAGGAACTATAATAACTAAGTTCTCATTTGACAACGAGAATATCATTTGATGCGTCAAAATACACGCCTACAAGTACGCCGCGAAGCGGCGTGGGTGTGCACATTGTATCTCAAAAGCACACTGGACTGGTTTGACCGAAATAATCCTTAGTTTCATTGAGTTCCTCGGTGTGTCGCCCAATACGAAAGAAATGCAAAACTACGTGAATATACCGTCACGACCATTATCGTCGCCTTGGCGGCGTTTGCCGCGTTTTATTATATACAAATTTTGGTCGGGGAATCAATGCCGGACAAGCATTCTCATTTGCAAACAGGGTTTGGCGCGTTGTGTGGAGCTCCGCAGGGGATATCTAAGCTGCGGGGAAGTGGAGGGGGTCTGAACTCCGTCGTGAGACCAAGTGAACCATTCTGAATAGGGCTATACACTGTTTAGGATCTCTTTTTTACGAGAAAAATCTGATGATCTGACAAAATCGCCAAAAATTTTACCAAATCATGGTCCCGGAGGAGGGGGTCTCAGTCAAAATGGCCTTCTCTACACCTCGTGCAGTACCCTCTTTGCAATGGCGTCAATAGTCAACCCCACCTATCTCTTGACATTCGCAAACACTGGTTTCGGCGTAACTCACAAAGCGCCATAGCCGCTGCCGCTAAAAGGATGAAAAGGGGCGAGAGCTGTCGTTCTCGGCTGTGAACGGGTAAGCGAAAAATACGTAACGAATTGCGCGCCGCCACCTGTGGACGCACTCTGAGCAAGGCCTAAGCAACACTTTGGAACGAATGGGTTCCAACGTTGCGATCCTACCCCCCCCCCTCGTGACGGTAGTTTGCGACACCTCCCTAATCGACAAGAGTTAAATCCGTCATAGGCCCCGCTCACGCGGATAGAGGTTCAAATGCTCGTCAAAACTACAACTCTCTAAAAAGCAGAAAAATGGTTCTTCGGCGCCTTTCAGTATCACATGCAACGCACTGAGGGGCCGTAATTCAGCGCTTCGGCAAAATAAGCGAACGTTGAAGCTAGAAAAAAATTTGGCCATTTGGAGCGAAAAATTGAGAACTTTGCCTGTTGAAAATCGGTCTAAACCCGCATATTTCCAAATGGTCTTAGCAGCCTCAGTTTTTTGTTCTGAAAGACAGCAATTGGGCAGGGTCAAGCGGGGCGTTGCGTGACTTTCTGAAATCAGAGCGACCCTCCCCTTGCACCACCCTCAATTTTTTTTTTACAAAATTTCGAAATTTTGGCGATCCCCCCCCAGAACCGCGATATCTGGGCAGTTTTTATTTGATAACTAAAACTCTCAGACGCCGAAAATTTGTTCATTAGCCGGGCTCAAGCGTCTAAAACCTTAGCAGTGCTACGATCCTTCCCTCTGGTGACCAAAAATTTCAAGACCTTTTGGGATAGCTTCACCAAGTTTTCATTTTTGAACTGAAATTTTTGCGATCCCCCTAACCTTCATTTTCGTACCAAAATTTTTGCAACCCCCCCCCTCGTTGCGGAATTTCGTAACCCCGCTTGACCTTGCAGTTGGGCAGAGGGTGTTCCCATTGAAGGGTCGTAGAAAAATCCCGGTGAAGGGTCTTCAACGGGATTGATTCAAATATTTCTTTCGAAAATCAGAAAAATTATGAAAATAAGAGAGAAATCTAGCAAAAAATATTTGACAAAAAATATTTGAAGAAAAATCCAGGTAGAGATGTTTTCGATAACCGTAGGTGCACCTTCTGCTCTTAGTTCGACTCCTAGAAGCGGATACAAGGCTACAAAGATAACTTGGAGAAAGCGGCTTTGCCACACCTTTTTTCTCCAACGAGTGATATTTTACCACTTCTCGCCCTGAATGGTCGGCATTTTTCTAGCTCTAATTTTAAGGTTTAATAACCCACTGAGCTCTCGTCGTCCTATTTCCCTTCCTTCCATTGTGCCGACTTCTATTCCTGGGTCTTCCACTTCTTGTCCATTCTCGGGCTCGTGTAGATCATCCAGCAATTCGACAGCTTCTTCCTCTTCGTTGCCGGGCAACACTGGAGCTACTGCTGAAAGATATCAATCGCATTAATTGAAGTAATTGAAACAGAACGAACGGAATTGGAAAAATGGGCAGAAAATGAGCGAAAACTGTTAGTGTTGGTCCCTCAAGCAAAATTGGAACCGAACCGCGCGAGATCATAGTGATACATCCCTTGCATAGAAGAGGGGGCCAGTGACGACGAGGTGCAGGAGTGGTCGCGTGAGTGATGACGGGTCAAAGTTTCCTGCTGACTAAGAACTTATTGACCGGGTTGTTCCCTCCTGACAGAGCGTTTCCGGCGATTTTCCGGCGAAGCTACGACCCCCCTCCCAGGACGAAAAAAATCCTCAAGCTTTCTGAGAGTTAAAATGTTCGAAACAGGTCAAATTTGTGGTTAAATTCGGTCAAATCCTACGAGCCAACCCCGCCGATTTTCCTTTTTTTCCAATTATTTCCAATTACTTTACGACCCCCGATGCGCCGAGTGGCAACCCTGCTCAACCCTGCCATCGAGTAAGGTAAAGAAAGAGTTAGAGAAGGAACCATCAACCCCATATTGGGGATCGTACCACCTGCAGTCAGCAACACCGAGAATGAACTCGGTAGGCGAGCTAGAAGTACCCTTGCCTCGTTACGCTGCGGTCATTCCCCTATGCTGATGTCATACTTGCATAAGATCGATTGCAGTAAGCCTGACGAGCGCCCGGACCGTGGTAGCCGTGGCCATACTACTGAGCACCTATTCGATTGACTAGAGGCCCACCACACTGACAACAATGAATTTGTGGACGAATCCAACTTTAGTCGCCCATTTCTTGAACCTTTGACAAAAACCTTCCTGCGACTGCAGAGGAGAAGAAGGAACCATAGCGGAACCGGACTGTATCCCGTCGAATTTAATGTGCGCTCCCGGACCCGGAAAAATAGTTGTTAGACGAAACTTACAATCAATCTCAGCGAGCGATACGTAGTGCCGAAACTTCTTGGTCGGAGGCGGACAGGACATCGAGGTGGCTGATCTATAAACATAGGATTGCGGGTGCTATAGCAGCGAGGGGGGGGGGCAAATTGGGCATCGCATTTGGCAACGGCCATTTTTCCGTCTCGGCGCGCGATTTAGGCACCAGCCTAGATTTTTCCTCCCCCTTCTGAATCAGGAGAGTCGTTTCAGCGCGGAAAAAAGACGTCGCTAAGTGCGGTGGCCCAGTGACCTCCACCCTCGCTGCGATAGCACAGGATTGCGAGACATTAGGGAGCAGGAACAGTAATAAAGGAAAAATGATCACAACCTAGCAGGAATAGTTGGGAAAAGGATACGAGTGCATGGCGTATCACTCTTGTATCCAGATAGTTACACTTGTCGTACGGTGGACGCTAAAATTCCTTCCGGGCAGATCACGGGGAGCACGCTGGGTGTCAGACGAGGAGCGGGCCTCCGGGCGGATCGAGGTACGCAGCCAAATTGTGGTAGGGATGGAGAGCAGCTATCCCAGTCACGATCGGACCACAGGTATTTAGAAAATTGTCGGTCGGCTCGCGGTTAATCCTAGAAACCGTGAGCGTATCGAGGGTAGTTCCTCCCAATATGATATGGGCGCTTCCTAAAATCTCCAGATAAAGCGTTGCAACATGTATGATGTGGTCTCTTCACCTTGCCGAAAAAAAACTCGGCCCTCCGACGCCGGTCCTTTAAGGTCACATCGATTCACTACTATCCAAAAGATCCCCAATCAGGAACGCTCGACTCAGCTCGACAACGATTCTGTTGAGACCACGTCGCCTAAACACGATTATCATCAAGCTGCCTGCTGCGACAGCGGTTGTCAGCAAACGCGAAGCGGAAATTTTCTTCGAACAGTGAATTATATTCGAGCTATACGCTCCAAAGGCACCGTCCAACCACAAGCCACGGTCAAAACTTCCCGGCCTGCCCGCGATCCACGGTGTTCGTGATTGGACCTCGAATGGATTCTTGGCACGCCCGATCGATCGACATGTTCGCAACGAAAACATCACGAGATCGACGGCTAGTTTGCTGTTTACCCGGGGTATGGCGCGGGGCGTAGGTATCCGTTTCGGGGGCCAGAGCTGCGCAAGGGTGGATGTGGGTCTGAGTTCCGCCCGGAGACCAAGTGAATCAGTCTCAATGGGGTTATGCACTCTTTGATATCTTTTTTTGCAAAGAATTAGATTATACCGTCAAATTACATGAAATCTTCCTCGTCCGTGATCTAATTCACTGTTAATGTCTTTTTTTTTCAAGTGGTTCCTCTCCTTTAAATCTCACATATTTTAGAATAAGTTGTTCTTTTGAAAATAACGCAACAAGAAAAAACACCAAATAACGCTTGTGGGGGGGGTCTGAGGAAAACGACAACATTTTGCTCCTGGAGGGGGGTCTGTACCCTGGTTTCACCGAAAGGATCTATCAACTGACACTATTTCAGAAAAGATTAACCGCACACAGAGTACGTCTCAAGAACTTAGTTGAAATTCCCAATATCAGATTGGATTTGAAAGAAGTTCGCTACAATACGCTGAATCGTTCTTATTGAAGACCACAGCATAGGCAAACGGATGAAATGTGTGAAAACGAAATCTAAAAATGGGATAAATCGCCGGCTCAATGTTTTTCAATGTCTGTGTAGTTTGGAGGCAGACATCCGTTTCCATCGTTTTGATAGAAAACTCCCGCCGAACGCGAAAAACGACGCTGCGGGCGTAAATTTTCAATAGTTTGAAGAAAACCTTCAATCACGAAAGTTTTACCGCGACAGGCACGGAGGTGACGGATATGTCGAACGCATCGATTGAGCTGGCATGCCAAGAATCCATGCCTGGTCCCGCCACGAACAGGGGTGCTGTGCATCGGGGGCAGGCCGGGAGATTTTAGCCGTTTAAGGCTGGTCAGTCCAACCTCAGGGGAAATTTTGGTAGTGATATTCATCCTTTATCAGGCGTTTTTATCGACAGCTGGCTGCCCACAGCTCCATTGTTAGGGCTGATTTATCGACAGCTGGTCGCAGCCACATCAAGACAGTTCATGTGCGAGCGGGCGAGCGAGAAGTGATGAAGGGTGGGGAGCACTACCTCAGGTACTCAGGACGACGGCCGGCGAACCTTTCCCAGCTGGCCCGCGGTCTCCGTCCTCCGGCCGCCCGCTTTTGGTTCGCCGGCCAGCTTCATGTCGATGG